>JAUMGZ010219996.1:0-11518 GCA_032359645.1 Pododesmus macrochisma
ACACCACGTCCCAACAGAGAACACAAAAGACAGCCCCATGTCCCCACAGAGAACACAAAAAGACAACACCATGTCCCAACAGAGAACACATTAAACAACACCGTGTCCTAACAGAAAACACCAAAAGAACACCACGTCCCAACAGAGAACACAAAAGACAGCCCCATGTCCCCACAGAGAACACAAAAAGACAACACCATGTCCCAACAGAGAACACATTAAACAACACCGTGTCCTAACAGAAAACACCAAAAGAACACCACGTCCCAACAGAGAACACAAAAGACAGCCCCATGTCCCCACAGAGAACACAAAAAGACAACACCATGTCCCCACAGAGAACACAAAAAGACGGCACCATGTCCCAACAGAGAACACAAAAGACAGCCCCATGTCCCCACAGAGAACACAAAAAGACGGCATCATGTCCCAACAGAGAACACAAAAAGACAACACCATTTCCCAACAGAGAACACAAAAAGACAACACCATGTCCCAATAGAGAACACAAAAAGACGGCACCATGTCCTAACAGAGAACACACAAAGACAGCATCCCAAGAACCAAAAAATAACGCCATCATGTCCAAACAGAAAAAAAAACACAAAAAGACAACTCCATGTCCCAACAGAGAACACAAAAAGACGGTATCATTTCCTAACAGAGAACACAAAAAGACGGCATCATGTCCCAACAGAGAACACATTAAACAACACCATATCCCAACAGAGAACACAAAAAGACAGCACCACGCCCAAACAGAGAACACACAAGACAGCATCCCAAGAACCTCAAAATAGCGCTATCATGTCCCCAAAGAAAAAAAAACACCAAAAGACAATACAATGTCCCCACAGAGAACACAAAAAGACAACATCATGTACCAACAGAGAACACAAAAAGACAACACTATGTCCCAAGAGAGATCACAAAAAGACAACACCATGTCCCCACAAAGAATACATAAAGACAACACTATATCCCCACAGAGAACACAAAAAGACGGCACCATGCCCCCACAGAGAACACAAAAAGACAGCACCATGTCCCCACAGAGAACACAGAAAGACAGCACCATATCCAGTCAATGAACATTAAAAGACAACACCACGTCCCCAAAATAAAGACCAAAAGACAACATCATGTACCAATAGTGTACACTAAAAGACAACATCATGTCTCCAAATGAAGACCAAAAGACAACACCATGTCTCCACAGAGAACACAAAAAGACGGCACCATGTCTCCAAAAGACAACACCATGTCCCCACAGAGAACACAAAAAGACAGCATCCCCACAACCACACACACAATTGCGCCATTATGTAACGACAGGGGAAACACAAAACACACCACCATGTTCCACACAGAGACCACTTTGCGACTTGCCCTAAGAACAATGACATAAAAAACATGGCTATGTCGATTAATTTCTTTTTCTCGGTTTGACAGTTAAAACGTCAATTTATACGATGTGCAAGTATAAGGACTAACTGCTAAATGAATCTTCACCAGCGTAAAGACAAAGGCTGACACCGGACACATAAAAAACTGGATCTTTAACAGCGTAAAGACAAAGGCTGACACCGGACACATAAACAAACTGATCTTTACCAGCGTAAAGATAAAGGCTGACACCGGACACATAAACAAACTGGATCTTTACCAGCGTAAAGACAAAGGCTGACACCGGACACATAAACAAACTGGATCTTTACCAGCGTAAAGACAAAGGCTGACACCGGACACATAAAAAAACTGGATCTTTCCCAGCGTAACGACAAAGGCTGACACCGGACACATAAACAAACTGAATCTTCACCAGCGTAAAGACAAAGGCTGACACCGGACACATAAACAAACTGAATCTTTACCAGCGTAAAGACAAAGGCTGACACCGGACACATAAAAAACTAAATGCTGTAATTCATATTTATTGTATTTATTTTGTTTTTTGATTTTATATTCATTCATATTCAATAAACAACATGTACGATAAATAATAATGCTATCAACAATAATTTGTGTCATACTGCAAATTGTCACGTTTGATTTGGCGTCAAAGTGAAGATTTATATTTACATGGATTTATACGTATCACTATATCAACATTTACCCTGGTTTTAGCGACTGAGTCTGTCGACATTGTAATGTTTTCACACAAACATGCGCGCACACAAACTGCACGCACGCGCACGCACGCACGCGCACGCACACACACACACACACACACACACACACACACACACAGAGGTTTTTTCAAACGGTATTCTCTCGCACAGCATAATGTCATATGCATTCATTTGTAATGTATTTCGCACAAATTGTGACATTCAATAAGACAGGATAAAACATTCATTGTTTTTCCTTCAAAATTATTTGCCATTTTCTCACGACATAAATATAATTAGCAACAAAATCATGTATTTACAACAAAGTCAACAACGGGTTTTAACAATATTCATGATCCCTCAATGTCCCTTTTCTGTAATAACGGATGTGACGTACTCAAAGATGGCATAGTCGATAAAAGTCCTGGTGGTGGTGGGGCTAAAAGTCCTAAAGACGGCACGGGGCACGTGCAAGGTTTGCCAGAAGAAGCACTACAGAGACCGGGAATATGATGAGACTGTGTATTCTCCATCCATGGAAAATGCATTTTAGGTGGCACTGGATAACCTGGAGCGGAACGCATATCTAGTCCATATAAAGGTCTATGCAGTCCCATCGGACTTCCGGGGAGTGCAGAAAATGGGTCCAGTCTGTGCTGTAGAGGACTCGGGATCGTTGGGCTTGTTGGTATCGATAATGGCGTGAATGCAGAACTTGTTGAGTGAGGGAGACTGTGTGAACTGAGAGTCGGATACGGAATTGCGGCTGGATTAGGTAAACTGTATGGATACGAAGCTGCGGCTGCTGCAAGGTATGCATAAACCTGGGGATCTGGGGGAATTCCATATGGCCATGTCAAAGCCATCCTCTGTCGTTTGTCCTTCATTCTGCGGTTTTGAAACCAAACCTGGAAAAATTAAGAAAAAAAATATAAGTTACAAAGTAAGTAAATGAAATGTAAGAGTACTTGAAATATAAAACTGTGATTTTATTGATTTATTGGATTTATTATTTTGTTCTACTCTTCTTCGTTTTTAAGAAATAAATTATATAGATCTTTCGTTTTATATCCAATTTTCATATGTTAAAATACAAAATTTTATAAAGTGTAAATACCTTGATTGTAGATTCTGATAGTCCCAGTGAGGCAGCAAGTTCACATCGTTTTGGACGAGATACGTAGTTTTCTTTGACGAACTCTTTCTCTAGTCTGTTGAGTTGGTCTTTTGTGAAGGCGGTTCTATAGCGTCTTATGTCACGACTGTCCTCTGCTGATTGTCCTGCAAGATAAAGATTAACACACATTATAGAAACAAATGTTAAAATAATCAGCATTCTTTACAATTTACTGTTCATGTTAATAGACAGTCAAGTTTCCCGCCTATTGAGGAAAACGTTGAAATTGTGCACTTTGAATCAATTACAAAAATCTGCAAAAGCATAAGTCGTTTCAATTTTCATTGATTTTATTGCTTAAGATTTTTATTGCTTTCAATTCTAAGGTAACAAATGATTGAATATGTTGCATTCAAATCAAATCTTTATTGACATCTGTCCTTGTTAATTTCTTCCGTGGCATAAATGCCACATTGGATGACAGAGTCGTCATAAAAACTTGTAAAAAGCCACCGACGTGCGCGATAAAACCATCAAAATTGAATTTCTAGCGATTATAGAGGACAAGCATGCTGTTTAGGAGTGTGATCAAGGGAGATCGGGTGATAAAGTGACAATGGTTAGCGCGTGTTTAACATGCTGCAACTGCAGGTACAATATTGTATCGAGTTTATTGGGATCTTTGATGCCTTTTTTCTTGGTAAGAAACGCCAATTACTTCCAATCACAAATCACACCAACTTCTATTGCATTTAAAATTTAAAAGCAGGTGTTTAACTAGTAAACCCACCATTTAACGACTAAACCCTTTGCTTCCTTTTAACTTTTTCTCCTTTGAGATGGCCTTATATAAGCTGTATCCTCCCTTTACAGTGGGTCGTTGAGTTCACTGCATGTTGACCCTTTTATTAATTTTCGGGGGTTTGGGGGTTAAGAATGGTTATATGGCTTTGTCCGAACATGTTTTGCCTTAAATATACGTTAGCACCAAGCATGAAACAATCCAGGTGTAATACGGCATAAGATCAATGGCTATAATGGCCTAATAGAGCGTGTACTTAACAAATGAATTTGTAATTATCGAATGATTATCGTTATACTCTTGACTTTTTAACATTTAGGATTATTTACAAACAAATAATAGCATGTTCCTGAGTCATTCTCGAGATTTGACGTGATTTCCAATATTTTTATGTAAATGAACATCCTACGCGCCAGGAGCCACGGTTCTTGCCGGTCCTTTGATGTGCTAATTACCTTATCATATCAAAATATTTCGATATCAATAATTCACTATTTTTGTTGACTTTTCTCTCGTATAGACAACGAGATTCTATTGAAGTGCAGGTTGTGCACTATTTGTTGGCGCGGATTGACAAATTGATTAGAATCTTGGTGATGAGGCAATTAACAAAGCAAATAAAAACAAAGGTACCTTGTTTACCTTCCGCTAATAATCATCGTGTGTTTTACCTGAAGCGTTAGGTATAAATTTCCGCTGAACAGTTATTAGAATACGCAAATAGATAGAGTTTTTATGTGGATTTGATTAATTAGCTCGTCTTGGCGTTCGTTTCGGTGTTATTGAAGCGGTGTTATTCTATTAATTATATAATTTATCCTAATTATACCTGATATGTTAGTGTCAATCGGAGGCTTAATTCAGAAAAGACATTTTGCAAATCATGTTTTTGTCAAATTTGCCTTTAAACGTGAGTCGAGATTTTCACACTGGTATGAGAAAAGATCATTTTGAATAAAAGCAAATCACTGCTAATCGATTCAATCTTGGAAATTGTGAGGTTAAATACACAGTATTAACTATCCCGCGTGTATAATGAAAACATTAACACTTGGCCAACAGGTCGACTGTTTAGTTGTTTCTTCACAATGATTAAGTTGTTATGCAAGCGAAGTCCTTTTTTATGTATAAACGAGAACGGGTTATAAACCTTTAATTCATAAAAACATTACACTTCTGTTATGAGACCTATTCCCCGAGGGTGCTATAGTTAGGAACGGTTGATAAAGACCAGTTTTGCGTCAACCTGTTGAATGTCTTTGACAACAATTTAACACAAGGACAAAGAAAGCGATAGATTATATACTCGGTAAGGAAGGTGGACATAATTAAAGCGTGAAAATTAGAAAAGGAGTTAAAACTCTTGAAACCAGTTTAAGGTGATTCGGCGGCATCGTTTGATGCTTTAGAAAGCTCAACATAAAAATAAAGATATACGGAACATGTAAAATTAAACGGGTTTCTATATCCCCAGTAGAACTGTACACCATTCAATTAAACAGATTATAGAGAAGTTTAAACGCTTATGATTGAAGTTAATGCCGCCAGGACCTGCCCTCTCGTACGTGTTTTCATTGCACATCAAACGCTGAATTCTCTATAAAATGGTTACACATAAACTCCATTTACTATCATCAATACATTTTATTGCCTTGTATTCCTAGTACATTAAACTTCAAGTCATTCCTCTTGGTGTGTCTCAATAGCGATATTATTAGCGAAAGAAATTGAAAGTTCCCCGTTTTCTAGACTGTTAGTCTTACATATGAATTTTTAGTATTTACATCAAAAGAAACTATTAAAGTTTTTTAGCTTGAAATAAAATGAGAATTTAGCCAGGGATCAGAGAGCACGACAGGTTTGCAGTTTGAGTCGTTTTCCGGCCTACTGATTCTTTTCTGTGTAGGTATAATTTAGATGTTCGATTGCTTTGATATCGACTTTAAACACGGATTCTGTACTCTAAAGTGTCGTTTTTACTGCCATGTCTTTATGATTTTTAATCATGGTTAAAATTTAATTTTTATTTAAAATGTTTACTTCTTTGGCTCAACACATAACGACGCTCCTTTGAGAATCTAGTAACCATTAAATGATGAACCGTATATCCATGCTAATGTACAAAATCTGATCATCATCTCTGATTCAATGATGAAAAACCACTGCACGACTACCCACTTAGGAATTAATGGGGGAGATTGGCGCCAGTTAAGTCGGGTTTAAACGGCACTTTAAGTACTTGCATTAATACTCTTTTTTTTACCAAAAAAATTAAAACAATATATATTTAGATAAAGTGGAGGTCACTTTTATTATTAATTTTAATCTTCATAAAATTACTGAAAATCTTTGAAAAAATGAGGACGATTAGAAATTGAAATCACACATATTAGATCGTTTGTACAAAGCGTTACAAATAAACGTAGCAATGCCAGTGTTAAGAATAGTTTGTAATAAAAAAAGTTAATCGGATGATGCATAAAATTTGTCATATTTTGCTCAGTTTAAAAAATGCTGAATTTATTGATATCTCAAAATTTTAAATCTAATTTTGTTTTAACAGTCTTGTATAATTCAAAACGTCATAAATTGTCTTGCTATCTGTAATATTTCCACCTTTTCGTGTGTGTACAACAAACTGTGTTCTAGCTGTTTAATGTCGGCGGTATAACTGTTACTGTCACGATATAACTTAATTAATAGTAATAATAATCTTCTTAAAGTTAATAAATCATCATGTCACAGGACTTAAACAAGACTCTCATTTTTTAAAATATTCTTGGTCAACCTACACTAATCGTATGTATGTTACCTGTTAAGACATCTAATGTTTATTAATTTCCTTCATTATTAAACATTATTCATATGTCTCATTTGACTATTCAATTTATTCATTACGGCTGTAATGGCCATGTTAGACGCACGATTTAGTACCAAATGACTTGAGAAACTGTAGCCCTCTGTGCTTAGTGCTGACAGAGCGCCGATTCGTGTGTCGGACAGTAATTACTAATGAAATTAATATGAATAAACGTCATTAATTAAGTCGAGGTGAACTGTGACTACAAATATATTCATTTCAAAGTAGGTATAAATTTTGTATATATCTGACCAAATTTAAAGACCACACACTTTAAAATTCAAGTATTGGTTATGGAAATTAAGTGTGTATCATGTTTAAAAGACACTGATTATCTTGGTAATTAAACATAATTATTATGACGAGTTTCATGTATCCGATCATCACCATTAGAATTTCACATACCTTCAAATTGTCAAATTATATACCTTTTAATCTAGCCCTTGTTAAATAATTAATGTTATATTAGAAACTTTGTCTTATCTTTCGAGGTTTAAGTTTTCCAGTTCAAAAGAATTTTTGGGATTTTTACATTTCTAAATTTCTCAATTTGATTGAACTAGCAGCGATCATTAGTAAGCCTTTAATACGCTCATTATGATAATTTGTTTTAGTTCAATCTGAACTGTCTTGTGAAGTTAAAGGGTAGTAATGATAATTGTTGCCTTTAGCAGAGATAGATAAAAGTCATAGAGCCTTCTGCACTAAATAAATGATAGAGATAAAAATTTGTGAACAAAACCCCGTCCTTGGGTTATGTATGGTACTGTTAGTACGTCTAGACATATTAATGAGATACTGTTACTGCAGTTTAATTACGTTAAAGTGATCATCTATCTCACTCTTTAATTAATCACGTTCGTTTCATTCTCAACGTTATCATTTTTACAATAAACTTATGACAAGAAAACCGATACTGTTGCAGCTACGCTTTATGGCCAATTTTCCAGTTAAAAAATTGGCGTTCATTGTTCATGTTATTTGAAGTTTGTTGAAGAAAACACTTTTTTGAAAATCAAGGTACAATCTTTTTAAAGGTGTCAACAAAAGTCAGAGTTTCTGGTAATGACAAGCATGAACTTTGTGCTTGAAACATAATACCACACAAGAGGAATACGACGTTGATAATGCGTGCGGTTAATAAAAAATCTTGAAACATGATTTCAAGGAAATGCGACGAAGTGTGAGCTAGGAACATAATATTGCATCTTTATGAATAAATATCAGTAATTTTACATACCTTTAAGTTTGGAGGAATGATATCTGTTCGGGGTGTCTCTGCCACTGCCGGAGCTATCAGAGGAATGTGAACGGGGGGAGTCCGGGTAGTCCATTGGTTTGTGCAGTTTGAATTCTTTCTCATCAGCGAAAGGTCTAATTCCATCTTCGTTGCTAGATGTGTCACTTGCAGACAGTGTAGGCGAGTTTGGAAGAGATCCATCCATCTCTAAATTTGTTTAAATAATGTCAGTAGTTCAAAGCAAAAAACTCGTCCGTTATAGATTAAGTTGTTCACTGTCGTAAACACACGGATATCTATGCTTGAATGTAAATGTTTTAGTCCAGTTAAACTATACACAACGTGGTCATAAAACTCATCACAGCCTTAGTCCCACTGAAAGGGTTGTTCACTGTAGGATGATCAGAGATTGGTATAGAGTTGTAAGTGTTGATGACAGCTTTAAATGGCTTTTAGAAGCTAATCAAGCATGAAAGCTAAACACTGCCATTGACTGGATAATAAGGTAGACAATTGATCTCAATAAATCACATTTATTCGCCTGAACGATTTGCTATTTATCCTTACTATCGCCCATCAGGTAAGATAGTCTGTAGGCGGGGCTTACTTATCGCCCATGATTACTGCGGTTGTAATAACATCGCTGATTGGTCAAGTATGTTTTTGGAGATAATGAAAGAACGCCCCTAGGTAGGCGGAGCTTTAGAGCGAAAAAGCGTTTAGATCTCCTAATCATCTAAGAAGAACAAATTAAGAAGATTAGTTTTCCAGGTAGTGAATTTCACAAATAAAAAATAGCCATTTTTCTTGGTTGCATAGATCCTACATATTTTCGTTAATAATATTTTTCATTTGCAGAATTTTATTAAAATAGAGTTAAGATCGGCGATAAAAACCCGGAAATAGATGATAAATAGTTATGAATTTGTCAATCATCTATGGTCGGAGACGCGTGAGAAATTGGTAGAAAGTCGCTATTTTATTGTCCAATGCACCTAGAACCACTGAAGACTGTTACACTGGTAAATTACTCTTATTGGTGGAGTTAAAGTCAGTGTTGGGTCATAACATTTAGCGACAATGCCATGATTACTACCGCTATACCCAATAAATCTACGTATGATCAAAGCTTTATACTAAATATTACACATTGAGAGTCTTTGATCTTCTTTATCCATTATTCCATACTAAATGAGCATAAATTTTAACATTCCCACGTTAAGCTGCGGATCTACAAACCCCGTGTTGTCTATTATAGTATGGCGTACCTAGAACTAATGTAATTTTGTTTTTACTGCGTTTTCATTCAAAAGCGATGTATTTATGTTTGGGTTGGTTTTCGTTGATGATGTACTTTAAAGAATGTGAAATGATTAGGAATGCATGTCCTGACATTGTAGAGTATCAATAGTTATCAATGTGTTTGAAGTTCAGTTTAAATAGATAACCTGTTTACTTCTATAAGGCAGGCACGGATAAACGTGCGGCCGTTGACGACGAATGCCGATATCTCTAGCAAAAATGTATTTTCATCGTTAATATATTATATAAGGTTTGCAGTCATATTTGTTGGTGAGGGAGTCGTAATGCAATAAAAAATCTTTACATATCTAATATATATTGACATGACGGTTTTTTGTGTTTGCGGTAAGTAACCCCTTCCCCCTTATGTAGATGCAAAACTTATGTATATTTTTGTTTTGTTTATTTTTATTTAATTATGTTATATTATTTACAAAACTCTCCGTTTTTGGGGAAATCGAGATTTTATATAAAGATTATGTATTGATATTTCGGAACACCTCTTCGGCTGCTGCCAAAATCAATTTGGAACTACCTGTACTTCTTTACGTAATTTTGGCTAAAAATATAATCAGTTTGGAGAAACATATTAGGGAAATATTAAAACGAAATGTTCAATATTACTTTGCGATAATAAAGTCCAGACGATATTTGACTAAACAATGTCAGTATATCAAAATTAAACAAAATTACAATATATTACGGAAGTCGATTTACATACCAATATATTTGAAATGTCATGTAATCGAGTATACTTATGATCACGTATACAGAATATGGCAAGGATATCTAAAATATAATAATGTTCATTCGTTTAATATAATTTAGCCGTTTTTATATGCGGAAGACCCCTTTAACCAGTATGAACACGTATCACAGGTTTACGATTACCTATCTGTTCGATTTTTTTTCGTACGAAGATTTGATATAATATGATTATCTTTAAATTATCGATTTGTAGAGAACTGAGTTCTACACAAGTCATTAAGATGGCATCAAACTTAGCCGTATATCATCTATGCATTGCACCAATGTCAACATGTCGGTTAAATAGCAACAAAACAGCATGTTGATTACAATAAAATACAAATAAGATATCACATGACGGGTGATATTCTACGATAGAAAAATGTAAGTCCAATTCATACTAGTTTTCCCATAGATTGTTTGTCAAGCGTTCCGAGCGACCATTCGACGGGGAAGAATTTTACGCGGTGTCACCACAACGAGCGATATTTTTAAATTATGAAAAAATATTTATCAACGCATTATCATAGACAGTATCTAGAATACTGTCCATGGCGCTAAAAAAAGTAGCAACAAAAATTAGTCGATTTGGGAGGAGTATGTGTACTCCTCGCAGAGTCAATGCAGTCAATTATTTGGGTCACAGAAAAAGTATTCACAAAAACTAGAAATTGGTTTTTATCTTTTTAATTTAGAATTTACTCACAATTTGGTACTATCACTGATGTAGTGAAAATTACAAGACTTCCATACAATAAGACGAAAATAAGTTATTTGAATATAAAAAAGAAAGAAAGAACAAAAAGAAAAAAAGAGGAAAAAGAAAGAAGAAATATAAGAAATGAAAAATTATGCGTAATTATGATAATGATCCATATGGCTATCTATAATCTCCTTATGGTTATCAATATCAATGCATCTTTACCCGGGGGTCCTCCGTATATAGTCCGTATATAACAGACTCATTATACAGTCATTAAACATCATTATACCAACATTATAGATGGTGATATACAGATAATATCATAAAAAGACCTTTATTGTATAGATTCAGATTTTCAGACGATAACCAGATTGATAATTATATTAAAAAATAAAATCAGCTTTTACTTGTTTGTTAGTTTGCTTAATTGGGGTTTAATGTCCCTTCAACTCATGTATAGGTCATATCGAGATTTTACATTGAATCTATAGAAGAAAAAAATTAGCACACAAGGGGAGATAAATCTTCCAATGTTTACCTAAATCGTGAAATAATTTTTTTTTTTATTTTTACAACCAGTGCGGTAAATAACACTGTCGTACTAAATGACCTGAAAAGTTGTAAATATCTGCAATG
>JAUMGZ010220007.1:0-11517 GCA_032359645.1 Pododesmus macrochisma
CTCGAGCTTGTTCAGATGTCAATGACTTTCATTCTCGTAATATTGACCTTACCACCAAGCTTATTTCACAGGGGTATGATATCATAAACTGCGTAAAACATTTGGTAAGTTCTATAGAAGATATTCAGAGATTTTTTTGAGATA
The DNA here is from genome assembly GCA_032359645.1 of Pododesmus macrochisma. Classification (NCBI taxonomy): domain Eukaryota; kingdom Metazoa; phylum Mollusca; class Bivalvia; order Pectinida; family Anomiidae; genus Pododesmus; species Pododesmus macrochisma. The sequence continues at coordinate 145 of JAUMGZ010220007.1, forward strand.
TGGTCTAGTTAGTATTTCCCTGTATGTAACTAGAGGCATTTCACAACCGTCATTTTATGGAGATCTTGTAAACAAAGGAGGATTAAAAACATCCCAGCCGTATCTTCTGTTCCTACTAAAATTTTAAGAAAATTCCGTAAACGTAGCTATGATCCTCTTATAGTTAGACGCACTACATGCCTAGTATTGGGTCCATTTACCACCTCTTACTGGCATAGACTTTGGCATTGTCAACCTTCTAACAACACTACTGGGACTCAATGAAGGGCTCCAGTTGAAAGCTCCCTATATCGAGAAGGCTGGTTCCTGATATATGTCCTTCTGGTTGTTAGTTGTTCTTTATTTCTGAGCTCACACTGCTGTTATAGCAATTACTTGAGCCAATTTAGTTGTTCCCTGACACATAGCTGGGTGACTTTTGCTCTCTAAGGTCCCTAATCCCTCCCTCCGCCCCTTTTTATTTTTTTTTCTGGCAGTTTAAGCTAGCTTAGGTGTTGCTGTTGTAACTCTGTGAGCACACTGATTGTTCATCAATGTCATTTTTAATATTATTAACTTTATGTGGAATCTATGAATCTACAACGTATTAGCCACTGTTGTCAGCTTTATACTACTAGGTTATGTCCAATTTTCATGTTTCCTTATGCCTTTTTGTAAATATGTATAAACGATTTAGTCGCTTAGATTTTTATTGACAATTGATGTGGGCGGTTAATTGTTGAGATGATATACAGCGCCGTGAAGTGTGTTTATTAAATTTTAAATGTGTGTACTTAATACTTCTAGTCGCATGCGGGAAGGTTGATGCCTCATTAACCGGTTTAACCACACCGCATGGTTCCGTGCTGGGTGATCGTCCTAAGTCGGTCCGCATGGATTACTAGTTTTGATGATTGTTGTGATGTCGATTTAAATAATTACATTCCGGTTCTACATTGTTTGACGCAGTTATTGTTTGTTTGTCAATGTCTCTCGTACTGTTGATTCTATTCATACTGTTTATTAATATTGAATCATAGCATACACACTGTCATCAAATAATATAAAGTTTATCATTGTAGCTAGAGTGCAGATCTTTTCAACATTGAATCAAAACGTACACACTGTCATTACTAAATATATAGTTTATCATTGTAGCTAGACTTTAAATCTAATCAATATTGAATCAAAGTGTACACACTGTCATTACTTAATATATAGTTTATCATTGTAGCTAGACTTTAAATCTAATCAATATTGAATCAAAGCGTATACACTGTCATCACATACTGTATATTGTGTTATTGTAGCATTTGTCATCTAATTAATTGCTTAACTTTAAACAGACAAACAAACTAATTAGATTTCACGTAAATAAAGTCACCCATGCACGGAGCTTGGTCGCAGACGAGCTGAACACCTACAAGGGCCACTCCTAAAACATATACCCCGCAGTTGGCCAACAGTATCGTGTTATAGTGACATTTAACACCAGAATGTGTAGACATTTACATCAGCGTATCTGCAATTCCTTTTCCTCTTAACACATCTACTTGAAAATACTCCCACAAACGCATTCTTTCTAAGATTATATATTATCAACAGACTAAATTATTATCATATAGATATGAATTCTGTTATACGTATATTTTAATGCAAATGATAAATCTATTTAGTGACCTAGCTAAAACAAAGTTGCACTAGGATTATTTTGTGACGATGAAAATGGACAGCAGACATATCAGCAACATTGTAATGTTCTTTATTTATTTCCAACGATATAACCTGAAAATCAATCTCTAATTATGAAAATATTACAAGTATTGTACTACAAAGGGGTTGACTTGTTTGACAAGTTCATGTACAAGCTATGTTAAAAACAAGTTCGTCTAATGCACGTCTGAGTGAATTATAACATCTTGACAATTTATTAATGTCTCCCCATGCCGTACTCTCGGTGGGAGAAATGTCAATTCCTGCCCGTGTATTGCTCTTTCTATACTTAAAGGTCAGGTATACCATTAACCATTAGCTAAATTTTCTTTTAAGGTGTTCTTTAGGCTAGACTTATTGCACCGTATCCCGCTCTTTAGAAAAAATAGATTTGAGTCCCATTTTGTGCATAAAGGCGAATCTTTTATTGAAGTAAATAGAACACTAATATGGTGATCAGTACCATGAATTATTTATAAATGAAATAACAAAAATACACGTTGTCACGGGTAAACAACTCAATAACTATGAACATCGTCATAGCTTTTAGTTTTGTGTCAGACACTTGTATGGTAAAAGAATATTCCAACTCCAATTGTTGTGCGAATATTGGTACTAGTTGGGTGTTTAAATTTGATAACTTAATTTGTAGATTTGTATAGTGAACAATTTATTTAGGAAAAAACGTCTTATAAGTAGTACAAAACGTAAGTCCAACAACAAAGCAAAGTGCATATCTAACATAAACTATGACTCATAAAATTTCGGGAACCCGCTCTTTGCTTGTATCTTCAGTTAACGACACTATGTTGAGAAAAAACGGATTGTGTATGCTTCGATGATATACAACCACATCAGGTTATTGATGAAAACAGGATAAGAGGAATCAACAGAACGGGAGACATTGAAAAACCAACAATAGCCGCATCAAACAATTCAGCACCAGAATAAAACGAAATGAATAGACGTCACAACAATCCCTAAGACTAGTTATCCACGCGGACCGATTTAGGAGGGTCACCCATGACGAAACCTCAACCCCTTAGACTAGTTATCCATGCGAACCGATTTAGGACGGTCACCCAGCACGAAACCAGGTGGTTAAACCGGTTACGTAGTTTATGAAATCGATAACCTTGTGAAATAAGAATACATTGTTGCATAGTTCATCGAGAAGGCAAACTTTACAAGCCAAACAGATTATTTTTAAATTACCTTATGTTACGATCCACTGTTTTTAACCGCAAATAATTTGTTTATTATAAATTAAGATTTCCGCGTTTTTTTCTGTGTTTATTTTACGAAGATGATATGTGTCGTGAACTACCGTCCAAATATGTATTAATTATATAAGTATTATTTATACTACATGATAATCATTCTCGTAATTATAATTCAATTCCAATAGGAATTCACAAAATAGCCTTTATAATATAACATAGTCTTGTCTGCTTTTTAGTCCATCTGGACCGAAGGTCCAAGGTGACTTTCTCATACAAATACCGTCCGTCGTAAACTTTTCACATTTCAGACTTCTTCTTCTAAACTATTGGACCATTTCATCCAAACTTGGTAGGCAGTATCCCCAGGGAAAGGGGATTCATATTTGTTTTAAATGAAGGGGCTCGGTCTCAAGATGACGCCACTAGGGGGCCATAAGGGGGGAATTTGACAAATCTTGTTCTAATACACTAGAAGGTCTAAAGCTTAATGGTTTGGTATGTAGTAACTTAAGGGTACAGAGAACACAGTTTGTTCAAGGCGTGGACCTGGGGTCAAAAATAGGTAACGCGGTGTGTGGTCAAATTTCAACACTAATTATAAAAGCAAATATGTTAAATATTCATGTTTTCGACATCTTCTCCTAAACCACTGGACCAACTTCATCCAAACTTGGTAGAAAGTATCCCAAGGAGAAGCTTAAGGTAATTCAGATTTGCCCAAATGATAGGGCTTTTCCTCCCAGGGAGCACATTTTGGGGGCCAAAATTGGGAGAAATTTGACAAAATTTCAAAAATCTTCTAATCAATAAGAAGACCTAGAGCTTACTTAATGCTTTGGTATGTACTAACTTTAGGGCATAGAAAACCATATTTGTTCAAGACGTGAACCTGTGGTCAACAATAGGTAACGCGTTTGGGGTCAAAGGTCAAACAATAGCAAATATGTTAAATATTCACATTTTCGACTTCTCCTCCTAAACCACTGGATCAATTTCATCCAAACTTAGTAGGAAGTATCCCTAGGGAAAGGGGAATAGGATTTGTTCCATTGAAAGGGCTCGGCCCCCAGGAGACACCACTAAAGGGGCTTAAAGGGGGATTTGACCAAATTTCGTGGAGAACCAATTTTGTTCAAGTTTTGGCTCTGGAGTCAAGAATAGGTTACACCATAAGGGTTGCCATATACCGGAATAATACGGAGGCATCGCCGCATGTGACAAATGTGTAGCATCGCCATGTGACACATGTGTAGCAGGAAGCGCTTATGTAATCGCGAGCACCTGGTTTCGCTGCTAGTTTTAATAGAAGTTCGTGGCGTTTCCTTTTTTAGTTAATAAATGTATATTAGGTCATTTATCTATGTGCGTCCAACGTTTTCCATTTGTTTTCCCATGTCCATGGACTTACAGCTTTAGAATATTGTCTTGGTTTTTCGAATTTACGACTTTACGCGTTTTTGGGTCAAAGTTCAACCATTTTGGCTTCTTGTCCAAAACAACTGGACCGATTTCATTCAAATTTAGTAGAGAAAGATCATCCTTAGGATAAGGTGGTTCAGATTTGTTCAAATGATGGGGCTCATTACCCGAAGAGGGTCATTTGGGATCCCAAATGGGCAACATTTCAAAAATCTTCTTACAAACTAGAAGGTCTAGTGCTTAAATGCTTTAATAACTTTAAGGCATGGAGAACCAACTTAGTTCAAGGCATGATCCTAGGGTCAAAACTATTCAAATGCTAAGCATTTACGTATAGGCTTATTTTATCCAGTTTGACGTTAAGGCCTCTTGTTTCTCTTGAGCATCCGCTGATGACAGTTGATTCGAAGATTAGCTTATAATTTTGGACGAGGCTCTTTCGCACAGATTATTTTTTTTTCCTTTACAGATATTATATTTATTGGCGGTGCGGTAAAACAAACCGAAATAGGATAAACAGAACAAACGTTATTGACAAACAATTGGGGCTTAACGTCATTTCCAGAGTATTTCACCGATATCGTGACAAAAGACCAAAGCAGAAAAACCAAATTGGACAGAAAAGAAGCGGCGACAGGAACATGAAAACAAAGCAATAGGGAAAGTTCAGAAAGAAGGATGAACCCATGCAACGGCGTTTCCGCCTACTATTGTATACAGTTTTGCATGGGGATCCTTATCGTGCCAGGGTGTTATAAATCCCTGTACACGGGACCGTCAGCTTAGCGTCCCCTCCGAAGGATGTGCTGATCTTTGTCTGGCCTCTACCCTTCAACCTGTCTGACTTGAGTGACCGTACCAGGAACACAAAGTTCGCGCCAGCATAGCAACACAATATGTTATTAACAAAAGCCCCATTTGGCCTTAACGTCCATCTGGATACATTAACATTGCAAGAATATCATTAAACTTGCTTCAAGGATCATCTTCATCAAGTTCCGTGAAAATCTCATCAACCGTTCGTGACAAGAAGTCAAAAATGTCTAAGCCAATCAGAAGCCAACACAGCCATATTGGAAGGAGTTCGGCAACATAGGACACAAATATGAAAGGGGACTATGCAATGAAAATCTACATCAAGTTTCGTGAAAATCGGATCAACGGTTTTGACAAGAAGTCGAAAATGTCTCAGCCAATCAAAAGCCACGGCGGCCATATTGGACTGAATTCGGCAACATCTAACTCAATTCTGAAAGGGACCATGCAAGAAATACGTACATCCAGTTTCGTGAAAATTTGACCAAGGTTCTTGACCAGAAGTCAAAAAATGTCTCAGCCAATCAGAAGCCACGGCGGCAATATTGAATGGAATTCAGTAACACCGAACACAAATCTTAAAGGGGCCCCTGCAAAGAACATGTACAGTGTACATCACATTTTGTAAAAAAAATTAACAACGGTTCTTGAGAAGAAGTCGAAAATGTCTCAGCCAATCAGAATCCATGGCGGCCATATTGGAGGGATTTCGGCAAAATTGAACACATTCCTGCAAGGGGACCATGCAAGAAAAATCCAAAGCAAGTTTGGTCAAAATTGTCTCGGTAGTTTTTGAGAAGAAGTTTAAAATGTGAAAGTTAACGACGGACTGACGGATTATGATGTAGGAAAAGTCCACTTGGACTTCGTTAATGTGGAATAGAAAGAAAACGTCACGAACATATAATCAACTTCAAAATGTGTATGGCGATACCTAGTCACTTATGAATACTCACAATGGTGCAAGTGATAAATATGTGTACATTGTGCATCGAAACTAGACAATGCAAGTGGACAACACAAAACAGACTGTTAAAAATAGTATTCATATATTTTTTTTGAATGCATCTCCATTTTGATATGAATGGTGGAATCAACAGAACGAACGAGAGACGTTGATACACCAAAAATAGCACATCAAACAATTCAGCACCAGAATGAAAGGAAATGAATTAACGTCACAACAATCCTCAAGACTAGTTATCCACGATGGTCACCAAGCACGAGACCATGCGATGTGGTTAAACCGGTCAATGAGACCTCAACCTTCCCAATTCCCGCACGAGATAAAGAGCTAAAAGTTTGACAAAAATCAAATATGACCGCCTTTAATATGTAGGTCATCTTGAATCTTTGGATGTATTAATAGAAGCGAACACATGCTTTGTAATATATAAAATAAAACACCATAAAGAAATGATGGGGGTCAACACAAAAGGGAGAATAAATGACTGCCGTTTTATAGCGATAAACCGTCTTGAATAGCTAAACTTCAAAGCAACAGTTTCTTTAGACTTCAATTCTTTTTACTTGCTTCTTCCATGGTTACATAATCTAGTGACGTTTCTTTTTGCACATTTTCCCCATCATCATGTCCACAATTTAGGGGTTAACATAAGATGTTCATGTGACGTTAATTTAATTAGAATAGTGAAACGTTATTTATCTTTCCAATAAACCGATCATAACTCTTTGTGAAACCTATATTGATCATACACTTTTGTAACCAACATATAAAGGTACGTGCTTGTTTTTATGCCGATTATTACATTGAATGTCATGTGGCGTATTCTGTTTCTTGGCTTTTAAAGAGACGTGATTAAAGTTGAAACTTTATTCTCTTTTATACCCTAGTTTCAAACTTCCCATTGTTATCCTTATTTTGCAACCTGCATTGAAAGCATAGCTTTGTCATAAACATATTTAAGTGATCATAAAATAATAATATAAATTAACCAAACATATTTTATGAGGACGAAAGAAGAAGACAGGAAATAAAGCAATTGTATAAGTCTTATCAATTTACAGTTTTACATGGTTCTTTTATTAACTAGAGGCACAAACTTCAATTCTTAAAAGATGTAAAAAAAAAACCAATAAACAGGATGATTGGAATCAACAGAACGAGTGGCATTGACACACCGACACTAGCCGCATCAAACAATTCAGCACCAGAATAAAACGAAATAAATTGACAATCCCGACACGAAACCAGACGGTGTGGTTAAACCGGTTAATGAGGCCTCAACTTTCCAACTTCCCGCATGAAACAATAAGTCTTTAAATTTGGATATACATTTAAAAATTTAATAGATACACTTCATAGCGCTGTCATTCATCTCAACAACCAACCTCCCAAATCAATTGTCCATAAAAATCTGACTTTGGGCGGAACAAATTACAATAACAATAAAAAAAAGCCACGACAAAAGCATCTCTGACATTAAGCTAGTTACCGTAACACAAAAAAATGGAATCATACACTCTTATAACCTATTCTTCTTGGGCAGATGTTCTTTAGGTGTGGCTTCTATATCTAAACTGTCAATAGGTTTTCTCTTTAACTCTTTCGTCACGATATTAGTGACGACTTCTTTCGTCACTATACTAGCATAGATGCCAACCATTACGGATTTCGCGGAATTATTCCTGATTTTCGCCCCATTCTCCGAATTCCGGATTACAACGGCAAACTTCCTGAAAAACTTTCTTTCTGGAACAATTTTTCAAATGTCATTTTCCCGCCGCACCGTTTCTAATAGTAGTCTCGATCAACCAAATGTTTGTCTGCGTCGACAATATAGTTTGCATAAGTGACAAACTTCTGGTAGAACAAGACTGTTGCGCAGACGAATATGTGCCGTCGTACTTACAACATGGCTTCGTCTGAATCTACAAAAATTTCGAGATGAACATGCCCAACTATGGCCCGTGCTTAAAACATCAAAGCTTGGGGAATACCACGCATTTTGTGATGTGTGCAAGTCTGACTTTTCTGTTTCTGTCGCCGCTTCTCTTCCTGTCCTATCTTTTGGTTTTTCTCCTTTGGTCTTTTGTCGCTATATCGGTGAAATATTCTGGAAGTGACGTTAAACCCTAATTAAACAAACAAACAAACAAACTGACTTTTCTGTTGCACATGGGGGAAGGGACTACTACAAACATCACATTGTATTAAAAAAATCAGCATGCGAATTACACTAAAAATTGAATCCAGATAAAGGCAAACCATCAAGTTTGAGCCAATACTGGAAAATGACCCAAAGTTACGGGGAAATTGTGTTAGGATTCCTGATGAGAACATTTTGGGGTGGGCATCTATGTACTATTGACAACTAGGGTTGCCATACACCGGAATGACACGGAGGCATCGCGGTGAGTGACACATGTGTATCAGGAAACGCTTACCATATCGCGAGCACCTCGTTTCGCTTCTAGTTTTTAAATATAGGTTTGTGATTTTGGATTTCAAATTGTAAATTACCCATGGCTTGATGGAGATATTGAACGACTCCCATCATACGGCATTTGAATATCTCAATTACTTCGTTATGCTTGAGCTTGTTCAGATGTCAAGATTATAATTCTAGTAATATTGACCTTACCACCAAGCTTATTTAACATGGGTATCGATATCCTAAACTTCGTAAAAAAAAAATTGGCAAGTTTTATAGAAGATAACCAGAGATTCTTTTGAGATAAGGTCAAGTTAGTATTTCCCAATATGTAACTAGAGGCATATCACAACCGTCATTGTATGGAGATCTTGTTTACAAACTTAGAAGAATTAAAAACAACCCAAACGTATCTTGTGTTGCTACTAAAATTCTAAGAAAATTCCTTAAACGTAGCTATGATCCTCTTACAGTAAGACGCACTACATGCCTAGTATTGGGCCCATTTACCGCCTCTTTCTGGCATAAACTTTGGCATTGCACACCTTCTAACAATACTACTGGGACTCAATGAAGGGCTCCAGTTGAAAGCTCCCTATAACGAGAAGGCTGGGTCCTGATATCTGGTTGTTAGTTGGACTTCGCGTTGTTCTTTATTTCTGAGCTCACACTGCTGTTATAGCAATTACTTAAGCCAATTTAGTTATTTCCCCCTGACACAAAACTGGGTGAGTTTTGCTCTCCTAAGGTCCCTTATCCCTCCCATTTTATTACTTTTTTATTTTGTTTCTCCTTGCAGTTTGAATTGGCTTAGGTGTTGCTGTTGTAACTCTGCGAGCACACTGATTGTTGATCAATGTCATTTTTCATATATTTAATTTAATGTGGAATCTATGAATCTACCAAGTATAAGCAACTGTTTTCAGCTTTATGCTACTAGGTCATGTTCAATTTTCATGTTTCCAATTGCCTTTTGTAAAATGTATAAATGTTTATTCGTTTGGATTTTTATTGACTATTGATTTTTGCAGTTAGTAATTGAGATGATTTACAGCGCCATGAAGTTTATTTATAAAACATGTAAATGTATGTTTGACCAGACCGCCTGGTTTCGTGCTGGGTGAACGTCCTAAGTCGGTCCGCATAGACTACTAGTCTTGATGTTTGTTGTGATCTCGATTTAATTAATTACATTCCGGTGATTCATTGCTTGACGCAATGATTGTTTGTTTGTCAATGTCTCTCGTTCTGTTCATACTGTTTTTTTTAAAGTATTCTTTATAGTATTCCTAAAAGGTAGATATTTATTAGAATTGTAAATGTATGTCCATTTTTTGGAAAGAAGAAAGGCCTCATTGACCGGTTTAGCCACTCCGCCTGGTTTCGTTCCTGGTGACCGTTCTAAGTCTGTCCGTATGAATTAATAGTCTGAAGGATTTTTTGCTGTGTCAATTTAATTTCTTATATATGGTGCTTAATTGTTTGATTAAGTTGCCGTTTGTTTGTTTGTCCATATAGCTCCTTCTGTGGATTCCACTCATCCTCTTTTTGCAATAATGTCAAACACTTATCTGTTGACACCTTAACGCAAATAAGTTATTAAATGTATTTTTCTTTTTGGATAGTTTATATTTTCATAAAAAGAAAGTGGCGATTTGGTCCATCCAGATCAAACGTCCAAAATAAGTGGATTTTACTATACAATACGCGACCGTCCGTTATCGTCTGGCGACTGACTATCCGACGGCATTAACTATGCATTAACTTTCTCGATTCCTTTTCAAAAACTGCAGGACCAAGTGCAACCAGATTTCGTAGGAAGTATTCCTAGGTAAAAGGGATTCAGAATTTTCCAAATGATGGAGATCGGCCATTAGGTGACCAACAAGGTTAAACATTTGGTAAACATTCTTAAATATACTTTTAAATTAACTAAAAGGTCTAGAACTTAACTTTTCCACATGTAACAACCTTCAGGCATAGGAACCTATTATGTCCAAGGCAAGACCATAGAGTCTTAATAGCTTATACGTTGTGGTGTTAAAGTCAAACACTGTAAATATCAAAAACATTTTCGACTTCTTCGAAACAACATAACCATTTTCATTCAAATCTTATATGAAGATCTTTAAGAGGGAAATTTGAAAATTGTTCTATTTGTGCATTATTACAAGAGATGTATATATGTTATGCATACATACCCTTAGGGCACGCCACTGTAAATAAAAAAGTTTTTGTTATTACACATTTAAAATAATAAATTTGAATTTTTCGTTTTTGTTTATACCCAATTTCACATCATTAGACTTGTTAGACGGACGATGTTTTCCACAAACAAGTGTCCTTAACATTGTTATTTTACTATTTACCACCAATACAAATCTAACTTAAATTAATGGATTTTGTAAGTCAACACGATTAAAGACATAGCGTGTAAGTTTAATTGTAAAAATGCTTTGAGAAATTTCCCTATTCACTGTGAATGGACTAGATAAAACAAATGAGTTAAACACAAATTTTAAAACACAGAGAAAACATCGAAATATACATTTATTAAAAAAGGAAACATAACGAACTTTTATTAAAGAAAACTGGAAGCAAAACCAGTACGCGCGACGCGGTAAGCATTTCTGGCTACATAAGAATATGTCAGTGCTATAGAAACTAAAGAGCAAAGGAGAAACAAACCATTAACAGGATATTCATAGAAGCAGCAACATTATCATGAAAGGAGAGCGGCAAATATAGTGCTTTTTTGTATAAGGGCTTATTGTCCGATCAACAGCTAAGGTCATTTACGGACGTGCCAGTTTTACTGGTGGAGGAAA
>JAUMGZ010220018.1:0-11517 GCA_032359645.1 Pododesmus macrochisma
TTATGTTAAAAGTATAATGGTATGTTTGAAAAGCTGAAAAGAAGACATTTGTATAAAACAAACGTAAGTAGAACGGATCTATTTTCTGAAAAGGCGGTTAATTGGCAGAGTGCAAATTTTCTCACGCTTCGTACGAAAGCTAAGGACGAGATCAGAAGTCTTCGACTTCTGAACCTCGGCCAAAAATCATATTTGCTATAAATATAGTGTTGAACTTTGACCTCATTTGAACAAATCTGAAACCCCTTCCAAAAGGGATGACATCTACAAAGTTTGGAGAAATTGGTCCAGGGGTTAAGGAGAAGAAGTCGAAAATGTGAAAAGTTGAAGACGGACGGGATTTGTATGAGAAAAGTCCACCTTGGATCTTTGGTCCAGATGGACTAAAAAGCAAGCTTAGCTTTGGTCAGTACATTTTTTATAAGTTATAAAATATAGGTTAAAATTAAAAGTTGTCACAACAAATGTCTAGGAAATCCTAGTTTGTGTCACGTAATTTTGGTCCATTTTTCACTGATGGCCCAGAGTCGTTTAGCAGCAGCATCATCTAGAGCAACTTCTGTTATAGGAATCTCAACCAGATTACTGTAAAAAGAAGAAGAAAATAATGAATCTATCAGAAAAATGTACAATTTTTCAAACACATTTATATTTTATAAATTTTTCTTCATAACAAGTGGTACATGGGCCATAACAGTTACCTGATAGATATGACAATATACTACATGTACTTGTTTATGTAGGTAAAATGAAATTCATAAACAAGAAAATTCATGGAATTTATGTCCTCTGCTAGGTGGACATTTTTGGAAAAACATATCGCATTGAGTATCAAACTAAACATGAATCTTGTCATCATGTACTTGCATATACCAAAGTTGGTTGAATCTGGACCATTTTCAGGGCCATTAGAGCAGGGAAACTGATTAACCAATGAGAATTAAGTAACCTCATATATTTATATGATTAAATATGCACACATCACATTGGCCTTCAATCTGAACCTAAGTTTTGTCTTTATGTACTTCTATACTAAATTGGTTGAAATCGAACCATTTTTAGGGCCATTTGAGCATAGAAACTGATTAACCAATGAGAATTTAGTAACCTCATTAATATGCGTAAATATGCACACATCTCATTGGCCTTCTAACGTACTCTGAGTCTGGTCATTATGTACTTACCGGTACATACCATATTTGGTTGAAATTGGACCATTTTTAGAGCAGCTAGAGCACGGAAACTGAAGTGTGACAAACAGAAGGACGGACGGATGGACACACCCAATTAATATTCCCCAGTTTTCTTCGAAAAGTGGGGGACAATTAATCTATACATGATATTAAGACTTGATTAATTGTTATTCCCTTCTAAGTTCCTGCAATATAGTATTTATCAGTATTATCTTTCTAAAATGCTCCCTGGGATTTTTATTGTTAAACAACCTATTGACACATAAATGTAATTAAGGGTCATCAAACAGTAGTGTCAAGACCATGCAATGATACTTCCTACAAAGTTTCAGTAATATTGGCCAAGTAGAACTCGAGTTTATGTTTGATTTATATGTGGCCTTAATCTCAGCCATATCGAGTTTAAAGTTCACCCCAAAAATTACATCACTCGATTCCCTACCAAATGACAGCAATATTGGCCCAGTAGAACTTAAGTTTAAGTTGAAAATAGATTTTCAAAATGGTAGCTCTTGGTAAGGACCATCCACGTCATTAACCTTTCTATAAGCGTTGCTCAGGTGACCTAAAAACCCTCCTTTCTTATAATGTTGCAAACATGAAGAATCCACTATGTACAGTAAAAGTTAAGTTATAAAGAATTTATATTCTGTGAATTTTTTGAGAAAGAAAATGTTCTTGTTTTACATACTTAAAGAGTTTTCCTGATACTTTTTCTAAACTGGGATCAACTGCACAGAATATAGATGTCTGTGCCCCTCGTTGAGGTGTTTTACGCAATATGTTCCTGATGGGCCATAGTATAATCCTAGAAAATTGGGAATATTCAATGCCCATGTATCTTCCTATATCTGTATTAACCACACCTGGGTGAACTGCATTACATGTTACTCCCGTTCCTGCAAGTATAAGGATACTTCATACAAGAATACTCAAAGATGTGAAATATTTAAAAAGTTTTGGCTATTTTATACATATTAAACTTGTAACATCATAGTACAAAAAATGGTGAAAAAAATTTGAATGTGAGAAACCAAAATCATTAAGTGTTCAATATACATTTGTATTTTTAATGTGACCAATACAGAAAATGAAAATCAAATAGGAATCAACAGGAATTGAATACATATAATGTAGAACACACAGATTAAAGTACATAGAATCAAATACACATTTGTATCCTACAAGAATGAAGGACCACTACATTATTTATACAATGAAAGCCTGTGAGATACTTGTCAAAGTTTTCAATTAGGTATACCAATAAATTAATAGATAGATATCAATTGCTATTATGTGTAAGTGTAAAACTATAGATGTATACTTAATTTATTTTTTACTGACATAGCATTTAAAGTTTTAGTAATTGAATCTTTAATTGAAATCTTTGAAACCAAGAATGGTTTTGGCACAATCATTAAAATTTTGTAATAAAAAATTAAAAATGTGAAAAAAGTGAGTGGACTATTACTATGAGAACATCCCTCCAGATTGACTAATAAACTACTAATAAATATTATCATAACAATAGTTCACACATCTCTTGACTTAAACAAACTGCACCCTTTTCAAGCACTAGTAAAGTCTACACAAATACATGTATAGTTTAATATTTTACTATATATTTCACTAGTGCAAGCCAAAATTTACAAAAGTCATGGGCATAAGTATTGTCCAAAACAGCACAGGCTGCTTGTATTGATCTTAAATTTCTTATTGGACATGAAAAGCCAAAACTTTCTACATATATTAATATTTTATACCTTCTAAGCGTTTAGATAATTCCCTTGTAAAAAGCATGTTTGCTAATTTGCTTTGAGTAAAAGCAAACAGATTATCGTAGTCCTTTTTTTTTGAATTCAAGTCTTCAAAGTCTATAACACCTTGCCTATAGCTAATACTGACAATATTAATTATTCTACTCGGTACTGAAGACTTCATCAAATCAAGCAGCTCACATGTTAGCAAAAAGGGCCCTGAAAAATATCAATAGAAACATTCAGTTTTAAAATAAAACAAACTTGTTTCCACATGTCCAATACATATTATATAAACTTTGAGATTGAACAAACTCATGTCTCGTTTTATATAATTTAAATAAACAAGAGGCCCATGGGGCCTTAACGGTATCCTGGGTATTCCAAGTCAAACATTTTTACAAGTTATGGTCTATATAAAGATTATAAACATTGGGCAATGAATAACTCTGCAAGTCAGGAGCTGTTGACCTGAATTTAGTATGCAATACATTATACTCCACTAAAATATGTCTGTAAATAAGCATCACAACCCTAAGTCAAAATCCAATCACCGGTTCTTGACAAAAAGGTTTTGCCCACTCATTGGCCCCTATGGAGGCCAGCCCCTTTTTGTTCGCAAAGTTGAAGTAGTTACCCATGGGGATACTTACTACCAAATTTAGTTGAAATTAGCCCAGTAGTTCTTGAGAAGTCGAAAATGTGAAAAATACCCTATGTCAACTGAAGCGCTCCCATGTGGTTCTTTTAAACAAAGATTTTGTTTTCGTTAGCAAACTTTGTAAACATTGACTCAAGGATCATACAGATCAAATAGAAAGTAATCAGAGCATGGGTTTGTGAGAAGATTTTTAAAAATGAACCTTTTTTACCCCTTATTGGGCCCAGGCCCTTTTTTATTCGCGAACTTGAAGCAGCTACCCATGGGGATATTTTCTACCAAACTTGTTTGAAAATGGCCAAGCAGTCCTTAAGAAGTTGAAAACGTGAAAAATACTCTATGGCGACTGAAAAGCTCCCTACTGGTTCATTTATACACAGATTTTGTTATTGTTCGCAAACTTTATAAACATTGACTCAAGGATCATGCATATCAAATATGTAAGTAATAAGAGCATCAGTTTATGAAAAGAAGATTCTAAACAAGAATTCCGCGGAATGATATGTCTCACCGTGGCAGCTTTGACCATCAATGCCCACATGAGAGAAAGAACAATTTAATTATAAAGATGAGACAATTACTTTTTGAAAAAATAGACAGAAAAAAAACTTTACATTGTAGCTAAATCCAGCATCAAAGTCAATGGACCAGGAAATATAGGTCATATTCATTATCTGCAGTATACAATTTGATGCATGGTCTAAGATGTAACTATGATCCAAGTGAATAACCTAGCACTTGTACATTTCAAGAAATAGTCTAAAAACGAAAATTTAATGGTGACCCAATGTTGACTCAATGTTGACCCATTGTTGACCGTCACAACTTCCTAATGTTTTTGAATTGTCTATTTAAACTTTTTATTGAGAAGCGAGCAGTGAGGTTATTTAAAAGTTTGATACATAGAAACAAGTGATATCATGGAATTACAAGAAAATCTAAGGGTTAATTCTGGAAAGGTTGATACACCTAAATAGGAAATATATTTTTTGTAAATTTTGAATTTACTTAGAACTTTGGTCCAGATGGGACTACAAATTATTCAAAATGCCTTCATGTTATAAAGCTGAAGATGTGTTTTTTTTTGTATATAAATGAAATGCTTACATTTATTACCACCAAAGATTAGGCAAAGTACAATTTTATACATACCGAAGTGATTTACACCCAGCTGTGTTTCAAATCCATCTTTCGTAGTGGACTGTGGACACATCATTATGCCAGCATTATTTATAAGAACTTCTAAATGATGTTCCTCTGTGAAAATATAAAAACAATGAATTTCAATTAATGATCAATTTAATACTTAGATTGAAGCAAAAAATATTCATTTATATACGACTTAATGTTCATTTATAGAAGACACAAGTTGTACAATAGGTTATTCATGGGTAAACTTTTTGAGGTTATTCATGTATGAAATATGTGTATATATAGCAACAATACATTTATTTTGAACATATTTTTCTTGAATCTTTACTTCGTGCTTGCACTGTTTATCAAACAAATCATTGAACATACTATGATCATGCCTAAACCATAAGATAGGTAACAAAATAAGGATTGTTTTGTTTGTTTTATTGGGGTGTAATGTCCCTTCAACTGATGTCTATGTCCTATCAATATGGACAAATAAGGTTTCAAATACAACTACAAATGTTCTTTGCAACATATAAACATTAACCTAATATAGCTGTGGTACCCGGATATAGAACATATTTGACAACAGGCAGTAAGTTTATGTGCACCAACTTAAAAAGTAGGAAAGATAACTGCTGCAGAATCTACAAGAGGAATTAACTTTAACAAGTGGCCCATTACGCCTTAAAGTCCCCCTGGTTGAAATAGGCCAAAACTAAATATTTGCATTCAAATACTTTTGACCCCAAAATGTGTTAACCCATTTTTTACCCAAGGGTCAGGCCTTAAACAAACTTGAATCTCCATGCCCTTAAGTTATTACATAACAAAGCATTAAGCAATAGGCCTTCAAATTTACAAGAAGATTTTTGAAATTTTTTCAATTTTCCCCCTAAGTGATGTCCCTTGGGGACTAAACACCATCATTTAAGCAAATCTTTTACCAATGTTGGATGAAATTGTCAAAAATGTGAAACAAGAGGCTCATTGGGCCTTAACGTCCATCTGGTTGAAATATACCAAAAACTAAATACAAGAAAAACTTTTGACCCCAAAATGCGAAACCCATTTTGACCGAGGGTCAGACCTTTGACGAACATGGTTCTCCATGCCTTAAGTTATTAAATTACAAAGCATTAAGTAATAGGCCTTAAAGTTTACAAGAGATTTTTGTTTGAAATTTTGTGAAATTTCCCCCTAGCTGACGTCCCTTGGGGACTAAACACCATCATTTGAACAAATCTTTTACCAATGTTGGATAAAATTGTCGAAAATGTGAAACAAGGGGCCCCCTGGGCCTTAACATCTGTCTGGTTGAAATAGACCAGGGTCATGCATTAAACAAACTTGGTTCAACCAAGTCTGGGTGAAATTGGTTCTATAGTTTTGGACTAGAAGTCGAAAATGTGAAAAGTTAACATATTTGCCATAGTGTTGAACTTTAAACCTAAAACGCTTAACCCATTTTTTACCCTGGCCTTCTAGTTTATCAGGAGAAGATTTTTGAAATTTTAATGCATTTTCCCCCTTTTTGGCCCCCTAGTGGCCAATTCCCTTCATTTAAACAAATCTGAATCCCATTCCCCTAGGGATATTTCCTAGTAAGTTTGGATAAAATAGGTCCAATGGTTTAGGACCAGAAATTGAAAGTGTAAAAAGTGAACATATATGCTATATATTATATATATATATAGTGTTAAACTTTGACCCCAAAACCTGTAACCTATTTTTCACCACAGGTTCCCACCTTGAACAAACTTGGTTCTCCATGCCCTAAAGCATTAAGCTCTAGACAATTTAGTTTAACAGAAGAAGATTTTTGAAATTTTGTGAAATTTTCCCCATTCAGGCCAATAAAAAGGCGCCCCCTGGGAACCAAACCTAATCATCTTAATAAATCTGAACCCCTTTCCCTAGGGATGCCTTCAACCAAGTTTGGATGAAATTGTTTTGGACTTGAAGTCGAATATGTGAAAAGTTAACATATTTGCCATAGTAGTTGAACTTTGACCCCAAAACACTAACCCTTTTTTGAATCCAAGGTCATGCCTTGAACAAACTTGGTTCTCCATGCCCTAAAGTTACTACAAATTATTAAGCACTAGGTCTTCTTGTTTATTAGAAGATTTTTTTTAAAATGTTGTCAAATTTTCCCCCTTTTGGCCCCTAGGGGCCAAGACCCTTCATATGAACAAATCAGAGTCCCGTTCCCCTAGGGATACTTTCTACTAAGTTTGGATGAAATTGGTCTAGTGGTTTGGGATAAGAAGTCGAAAATGTTTAAAGTTAACGACAGATGACTTCGACGGACCGCAGACAGGATTGTTTTAGAAAAGTCCACCATGGACGTTTCGTCCAGATGGACTAAAAATCTGTGGCAGAGGTATTCAAATTAATTTTTTTTAAATGTTTAATCATTAATATTTCATAAAAACAGGTAAATGTTGAAAAATAGTTTTCCTAAATGAGCAACCATTTAGCAATTTTTTTCAATCTATCTTATCTGCCATAACTTTATTTTGGTGAAACTTTTCAGTCAAAATATTACCCTGAAGAACTTATAGCAGGAGTCTTTACACAACTTACCAGTACATGTCCACTTTTTCAATAAGTTTTTGAATAAAGGAAAACAATATTTACCTTTCTTTATTCTCTGGACAAAAGATTTTACAGATTCAAGAGAGGATAGATCTAGTTCTCTACAATGGATATTATGATTGAAAGATGAAGTCACAATTTCCTCCCTTGCTTTCTCGCACAGCTCCATATTTCTGCAAGCCATAACTACTTTTGCACCTAGAATTCAAGGACAAGTCATATCAAAAAGATCATACAGCTTTTATAAATCAACACGAAAATCATTGTGGATTGAAGACATTTTGGGATTTTGTTTATTAATTATAAACATACCGGTAATACAAACTATACTGTATTACTGCATATGGTAGTCATAACATAATTCAAAAATATTGTAACTTAAGTACAGAAGATTTGTGGTAGAGTGAGGCCAAATAGACAGATATTGTCGCTCACCACAAAATAAATTTCTTGGATACAAGTACATTGTATATTTTAGTGTTGGGAATTGGAAGAGAAATCAGAATTGATTATCTGAAGACTTTTCATGAACGATTATTGATTATAATCGGAATATCCAACATTCTGAATTTTGTTTAGAAATATGTTCAATGTACATCTACATGTACTGTTATAGTTAGAAATAATGCCATGCATTGTCCTTGGAATACTTTCCATGCAGTTAATGTAGATCTATATCTGTCCAGTAAAGTGGTCCTTGCTCTTGAACTGTATTTGTATTCTTGGTATATTGAAATGCTGAACATATCATACACATTTGTAAAACACTTCCTGCTATTAAAACTAAACAATATGTTTTACATACTTTATGTTGAACGCTTTTAATTTTCAACTAGACTTGCAGTAAGTTTCGAGTCGCATCATGTAAGGGCAGCTCTGTTGTAGTTGAGATGATTCTGTGTGCATACAAAGAGTTGCTAAATGTCGTATTAGAATAAACTGCACTTGTCATAAATATTCAGGAAACCACAATGATTGTATGCTCGATTTGGTCCGCCTTTTGGGATGTGGACAAATACAAAACTACTGTGTGCGGCTAACTTTACCTAAATAGCGAGAGAACATGGAACATGCGTCCGGCATGCTTCGTCAACACACCAGGCCAAAAAAATACTCAAATGTAATGCAATAAGTAGCAGATTTTGTAAAGCTAGAGCTTTTAAAATAATTTCGATTTTTTTTCGATAATTATAGATTGCAATCGAGCACTTACTTTTTCATCATAATCGATCTCCTTTCGACTTTTTTCGATTATCAGAACATCACTAGGATATTCATCAATTGCTATTGATAATCAAGTAATTCATTAGTGAAAGCAAACTGTTTTGCATTGCATACAATTGTTGCCACTTATACAAGTCCAAATTCAATATTATGGTTTAGGTTACAAGATATGGTAGTAACACAATTTTCAAAATAATACCAACAAAAATAAAAGTGTCAGTCTTTCAATGTTCTGAATGACATCATTTTTATCTGGGCACGACTGGTTTGTTCTGGTTCTAACTGTTTTTTGAAAAATCTGACAGAAAGACAACATATGGACTATGCCTTAAGAA
This sequence comes from Pododesmus macrochisma, assembly GCA_032359645.1. Classification (NCBI taxonomy): domain Eukaryota; kingdom Metazoa; phylum Mollusca; class Bivalvia; order Pectinida; family Anomiidae; genus Pododesmus; species Pododesmus macrochisma. The sequence goes on from JAUMGZ010220018.1 coordinate 8,909, forward strand.
GATTTTGAAACTGTTGCCATCTAGGGACTGGATTAATTCACACTTTTCGGTGGCAATGTTTCATTTAATGAGAAAGTGAAAAAGTAAGCTTTTTTCAAAGGCTCAATATAAAAATTCTTCTGAATTTTTTATATGATATGACACAATCCTGGATCTGTTGGAGCTAATAAGTTTCAACTTAACAGATCGAAAAGCAATGATATCGGATAATGTTGAAATTTCGACCATTCAGAAGGCCGCTGTATTTGGTCACGTGATATGCAAATGAGATAAAAAAAAAGGTTCAATGCTCATATTCGAAGTATAATGAACAATGTGTGCAAGTTTCATGTCATTTGGGTAGATAGTCTATGTGATTTCCCTTTAAAAATTAAATGCCAATATGAAATTCAAAATGGCCGCCAATCGTAAATTTTTCGACGGAAATGGATTTTATTTATGTGCACTATCCCCATACCACACTTAAAGTGTATGCAATATTTCAGAAAGATAGCTTCAAGGGTTCTTTCAAAATCTGTGTCCACAGCTTTCCCTTAAGGTGAATGCCAATATGAAATTCAAAATGGCCTCTGTGTACACTTTTCATCGGAAATGAAAATTGTTTTACATGCATTATCTCCATACCATATTTATAGTGTTTGCAAAGTTTCAGAAATACAGCTTCACTAGTTTTTTCAGATTTTATTTTTTGTCCACACTTCATTCTGGACAGTGCAAACCTATAGTCCCTCCCGGTTTCACCGGTAGGGGGCTAATAACCTGAATGCTAAAAGAAATATTCAATGCACTGGGCAACTCCTATTGATCTTATTCATTAAAGTTACCTTTACATGACTGGTTCATCAGGGCCGAAACCTGGAGAAAATCAGTAGGGGGGCATAACATTTTTGTTGCTGCACATATATATTTACATATTATTTTGGAATTTTGTTATAGAAAATAAGAAAAAATGCAAAATTTCTGGTAGCAATAGACCCCCCACCCACAGGATACAGACCTGTTCAACTGATCCCTTTTCGACTTAGTGCCTTACTTTATAGTTGAGGCCTTTAGTTTACTTGGGGTTTGTGGAAGGAGGGCATATAGTAACCATTATTTCGTGATATAGGTCCATGTCTTACCCCGAGATTCAACCTATAACCATTACATTTTCTTTTGATAACTTTATTTTTTCAAAATATGTTGTTACTTTGTAACTCTGAATTGTGTCATACATTATTTTTGTATTTGAAAAAAGGTTCAATCACAAATTTGGACTTTACCTATCAAACATCTAGTTATATGCTTTTAGTGTTAAGAAAACTGTCTACAGCCACAACATGTATGGTGTCATTTTTAATACCTCTTTTTGCAAAGTCTTTTGCCGTTTCCCTTCCAATGCCACTGTTTGCTCCAGTTACTATTGCTGTTTTACCTATCATCTTGTCTTTTCCTGTGTATCTTTCTCCACTCAAATAGTCCCTGACATTTATTGACAAAAAGGAAAAATCTGTTAAAACATTTTTAATACCTCTATGATTATTACAGATATGTTTGTACACCTACACATGTATTAATGCTCATTTTGTATAGTTAGCAATATGCACCTGCTGTACTGGAGGCTTCTTATCCTAAGCAAGAAATGGAGGGATTGAAGCCTACTTAAATATCTAAACCACACTGCCTTGTTCTGTTTAAAATATTGCCTGTCAATATAACTAATACTGTTATACTGTCAGTGAAAGCTGTGAGTGTATATCCAGATCATCAATGGTTGATATAATTGACTTGCCAAATTCTGTTCATACACATCAAAAAGTTCATCCTATTGAATATTATTGTCACTAATAGATTTTAAATTTGTAAACACTTAGTTTATCTATGCAAATTTGCGCATCATTTTTGGGGGTTGATGAAATAGTCATATGGTTAAACATTCAATACTGTATAGCTATGCTAGGCAATGTTGGCTGAAGGTTTTGCAAGTTTGAACCACAGCATGGTAAGTTAAATTGGTAGGTACCTGAATTTGACTTCAAAAAGTTAACTGAGATTTAATTTTAAAAATGTTAAGACAAACTTTTTGGTGATCTCTTACTTAAAACAACAATACTATAAGTACATTCAATTTGTACAATGACATGAGTTTAAATCGCAATCATTAAATAATTAACCAAGTCTGTTTTTTCTCTTCAATGAATGTTCTGCATTCATGACTATTATTTAAATCCCTTTTTAACATTTAAGTTTTGATCAACATGCTTGTTTTTGTTAAAGGTCTATAGTTTTAAAACCCCACCAAATTTTTTTTATGGGAGGGGGTTCACTTGAGTTTTGCCTGCAGAGAGTGAAGGGTGTGCCAAAAGAATTGCTTAACGTGGGGACTGGGGATTAGTGTAAAGAGAAATGCTGATGATATGTGAAGATTAATGTCTCCAGCGACCGTTCGGTCATTAGAAGACGGGTAACTGGTTAGAATAGGCCAGAGGCCTCTATGAGTCAAAAATGTGGGTAAAGTGGGTCAAAAGAAAAAACACGGCAGCACATATGATCATGACACAGAAGACATCGGCAACCGGTAGCGTAGGTAGCAAGGAGGCAGCCCAGGCAGGCCCCTAATCTAATCCTTA
>JAUMGZ010220039.1:0-11517 GCA_032359645.1 Pododesmus macrochisma
CGACGGACGACGGACGACGGACGGGATTTGTATGGGAAAAGTCCACCTTGGACCTTCGGTCCAGATGGACTAAAAATATAAATAATGAAGATTTAAATGATCAGGTACATTTAAAAAATGTATAAATAATAAACATGATATATTATTATGCATGAAACTTTAACAACTTCAATATTTAAATTTTTTGAATAATCATTTTTTGAATAATCATTTGCCTTCTGATGAAGAATAGTGACATTTCTTTCCTGAATATACTCATTCTTTATTCTGACTTTCAGTAAATCAGTACATAATTAGTAACATAAATTCCTTCACACTATATAAAATACTTAAGTCTCATGGGACCATTACATTACATAGGGCATGGATGCATTGTTTTAAAAACACACAACAGAATAACAATACGACACTTGACCTACTTGGGTACTTTGTTTGCACAAGCTTAACTGTTTGATAATGTCAACACAACATTAAAATAAGGGGATGGCATCAAATGTCAAGAATGATTGTTTCGTGAAATAAAATTCTGTTAAAACATGTCCAAATGAATAAGTTTTATGTCTGATCAGTTGTAAAAAAGGTTTGATTTCCACCTGTATTTATATTTACCTGTAATCTACTTGTGCTAACATCACTGGTGTATTTCACTGGACACTTATCCCCACCTGGGGCTATTTTATTGCCTTACCCATCACTGTCTACAGATAATGTCAAATGAACTCCTCCCATAAAAAACTAGGCGGAACTTAAATACAGGCCTTTAACATTGATCTTGAAATGGTGACTACAATATTAGAACATATCTTATTCAAAAATATTGGACAGACCACCCAGGAAATAATGCACCAATACCTGAACAGCAAGGTTTGAAGTGTCTTTCCGAATGTCATCAATTCCAAGAACAAGCAGCATCAGTAAAATCTTAATGTTGTTGTAACACTCCATCTCAAGAACTCCTTCTGTGTCCATGGCATCCCTAAACATGGTCAGATCGTCTATCAAATCTGTTACTGACAAGGCTCGACATTTGGCATAAATCCAGTCAAAATGCATCATCTCATGGTAATTCTTATACTGCTTACAATTCAAGAGATGGTAGGGAAGTTCCACAAGTTTACGAGTATTGAACACATTATTACAGTGCTCAATGGGCATGTCTAAAACACCACGGTCAGCATTAGGAAATGACCCCTTCTTGACCTTGTAGAATTTGATAGGTTTTGGAATGTTATACCACTTTCCCTGGAAGTACTCGTACATAATAGTATGTAGTTTTTCTCTGACGTCCTTGGTGGAGAGATACCTTTCACAAGCAACCTTAAAAACATGAAAAAATAAATTAGTTTAAATCTTTTAATTGTGATTAATTTTTCATATGAACTTTATTATTATTAAATTTCTTCATAGCATTTTCCATGCCCCAGGTTAGTACATTTACAAGCATTATTAATAGCCTTCTAGTTTAAAGACGATTTTTGAAATTTTTCAAATGGGAATTCTTCTAACCAAGTTAAGAAGAAATAGGTCCAATGGTACTGGAGAAGTTGAAATTGTTAAAAGTTAACTATTGATAACAATATTGTACATCTACTGAACTTTGGCCCTAAAATGCATTTTTGACCCCAGAGAAACACCTTGAACAAATTTGGTTCTCCATGCCCAAAGTTGCTTAGAAGCAAGATTAAGGTCTAGGCCTTTGCATTTTTTGGAAGGCTTTTGAAATTTTGTCAAATTTTCCCCATTTCGGGCCTCATGCCTTAATGTCATACCATGGTTTGGCTGAAATTGGTTTATATGTATTAGTTTTGGAGGAGAAGTCCAGATGGACTAAACATTGTGACATCCTTACAAAATGTAGCACTGTTTTTGATGATTTCGAAGAGCAAGATGTATACCTCCCTGAACTGTCTGTGGTACCAGCTGTATGTTGATGTGGCACCTGACTGCTTTGATACTAAATACTTGTAAACTTTTGCTTCAATTCCCGCTATCACCGACACAGGACAGCGGATGTGGTCCGGGTCTGGAGGTAAATGGTACAGGTATGTGTCTTGTAACACGCTGTCATCCAGAGCAAGCAAGTCCTCAAACTCTTGTGAAGATAGACCTTCCTTTGAAGCACTCAAGTATCCTGCAACAAGTATAAACATCATAATTAAAACAAATTTCTTTACTGGCTTGAAGTATGACCAAAACAAATCTGCAGAGATGAAATTCAGGTTTTTATTTATTTATGAGTGCATGCACGACCTGGATCCTTAATTTCAAATCTAAGGCACCAATTGTAAACTCAAGGTGGCAGCAGAATTAAAGCTTTAAGATGACATCTTTTAACAAATTAAGATCATGTCTCATAATCACTGATAAATCAATTCAGGTACTGTACATATTATATTATATACTGCTATTATCAATAGACAAGTTTTAGTGCATGACTATATATAGATATAGATATTTATATATATAATGTGGAATCGTACTTACCAAACATTTTCTGTACAACTATTTCACCATGATCTTTCTCTAGTCGTTCAAACAGGCGATGAATAGCTCCCTTCACATCATCACCCAGGTTGACACTGGACATACGAGTTGTGGACTTCCAATGAACTGCCACATCTGACACCAATACAATATATAAAGAGTGACCTGTCTTAGCTATTTTGTTCAGTAGGTGGCGCCGCTGTAATTTTGTTAACCGCCTGTTTTTTTCCTTGATAATATGTGTAATCAGACTGTCTGCTGTATCTAATTCTGCAGATAGAGGTTTCAGTTCAATAAAATTGCTTCTTTTTGTCAATTGTTTTCTAAGATTTTTGTAATAAGTGCCACAAGAGGGCAGGACTGACACAACAATGCGGACAGTCTTTGGCACTTTTTTGGGCAACCAGTGCATGAAGCAGGCATGGTCATTTTTCTGCAACTGGTCAACTGAATCTAAAATGATCACTAATGGCTTATTTCTAGTGTCTATTTTCCATAGCAGAGCAACAAAGTATGCAATCAGGAACTGAAAGTCTGATTCCAAATCAATAAGGACAGTACTCTGAACATTGTACAGGTGCCAAATTTGTAAGCAGATGCCTAACAACACTTCTCGTATGGTGGAAGAGTTTGGAGAAGTTCCTAAAAATCTTGCAATCTGAACTGACCCTGGTAACCACTCACAGGTCAAACTTGAGATTTTGCTCATAATGGATGTTTTTCCTGACCCGGAATCACCAAATATGACGATAGGACTACAGTATTCATGCATGTCTGGCAGGTGTATCATCTCCGATTTCATGTTTCGATTTGGGTCAGTGTCAATGTCGTATCTAAGGTCAGCGTGATTATATATAACGTTAAGCTTCTTGAGATTCTCTTTGATTGCTTTTTGTTCCTCATTGACCCCATCTGTTTTTGTTTTGATATTGTCATTAGCCTTGTCTGTTAGTTCTGATATATTTTCTTTGTTTTCTTTGATGCTGGAATCATCTTGACCAAACTCTTGATACCAGAGTTGCTCTGTAACATCATTGTCAGTACATACAGAGTACGTAAGCAGCTTTTGTCTTATCTGATCCAACAGCTGCTGCCGTCCACAGAACGACTTTATTCGTCTAGCAGCAAAATGCAAGTGGTGCAGTATTTCCTCATAGAGTTTTTTATTCAAACCAAAATGCTTTTTCTCTGATTTTGATGAGCTGTCAATCATTTTGATAATTCTGTCTTCAAAGTCCTGCTTGAGAGAGTCGAGGTAGTGTTGGTGGTCAGGGTTGCCTGGGCTGATGCCCTGTGGAGTCCAATAAAGACTGTACTTATGTTGCTGGTCTGCGGTAAGTTTAGGCTGAACCTTAGTCCATTTTAGTCGTTCTCTTAATTCTGCAACTTCATCATCAACTTTACCTCCATTGAGATCAGTAAAACGCCCTACAATATAAAAGAAGGAATCAATACAACATACTTATTAGTCTTCAGTTAATCTGATGGATAATTCCTTAAAAAATTCTGACACTTTTCAAACATGTTTTAACAATCATCCAAATCTTCCTTCCCATGGCAGAAAACTTTCAATTTTTGTGATCTCAGATATTATATATTTTTAAGATAAAGCTAGACGTTTCTAAAAGTATGGGTAAAGTTGTTTTAATTCATATATTAGTGTTCTCAATGCTAATGTGGGTCAATGAGAATTTTACATTGCCTTCTTTTTACAATTTAGACTCTGTAAGCTATTGCGAATGCTTCATACTCTCCTTTCACACTTGAACTATTTAACATAATAAAAATTGATGTCTTTCTGGAAAAAGTAATATTGTCAACCTGAAAAAAGTTTTTATATGTAAAGAAACGTGCATCTATAACTAGTAATGTTATGCTGTCTTTAGACTCAACCCATAGTCTATTGACTCTGTCTACCATTAGGGAAATATTTCAAAGTAACAATGGATCATAAAGTTACAGAACAAAATTCAATCAATAGAAATTTTATTCTTTTATTCATGGCCACTTCTGTAATGATGTTAAGTTCATTTTTGATCTTTCAAATGTTTGTGGTTTGAGGCCCCGACTTAAGCAGGTTAAGTTGGAAGGTTGGGATCATGTTAACTGGTTTAACCATTCAGCATTTATTACTGTTACAGCACTTTTTAGCTTATTTAAACTGCCAAACTTTTCAGAAATTTCATCAGACATTTTTAGGTTGACGTATAATTTTGCACAAACTACATTAGTTAAAGGTATGTAAGGTTTACAGAAACACATTTATTTGGCATTACGTTTATATTTTGAAGATTACTGGTCACTGTTAACAGTAACATGTACTTACAAGCAATAGTGTCCTGAATGTTGAGGTCCATAAACGATCGAAAATAGCAGATAACTTTGTTTTTCACATCATCTGGGTCAAGGATACCAGCTCTGAACTCTGACTCGGTAACTAATAGATAAATAAAGGTGAAGTAAGTGCTTCCCTAAATTCTTTCTTCACTATTAATATGAAGTTTTCTCTATCAATTCAGTAAGAAGCTATCGCAAAATGTTTTTACTTTTACCTTCAACTTTATATATCAAATGCAAGTTTATGATTATAAGAAATTCTAAAAAATTTAAAAACAAACATGATAAAATTTATCACAAGTACGGTATATAGAATTTTTTTCTTCATTTTTTCAACAGGTAATACCTGACTCTTGATATTTTTGAAGAGTTTCCTTATCAATCAGTTTCTCATCGTAAGCTTGGTTAGCCGCAGCACGCAGTAATTGTATCATGCTTCCATTCACTTTATCCCATTCCGCTCGTTCCTAACAACATAAGAATTTTTTTTAAAATTAAATTTTGATAAGGTGAAATGCTGGCCAGACGAGGAGAATGTAAAATCTACACCAGATTTACGACCCTGTGTTACCTAGTACATAAAAACCAAATGAATGTAACAAATTTGTCATACTCAAAACAAGAATTGTGTAATTCACTTTGTTTTCATTGGCATGTAAGAATGAGAAGCATATAGCAAATTACAAAATTAAAAGATTACATTACATGTAAAAGGATTTAATGTATATGTTATAATGTATCATTCAAAAGTATTTGTTGTTCAATATTGATAGAGAAAATAAAATGGCACATTCAGCCTTAACGGCCATCCTGTTTAAAAGATTGTTGGAAAGTTAAACTTAAAGAAATGTAGTTTATGACAACTTTGTAGTTTTTTCCATTTTTTGATCCAACAGTGGTGTCCCCTGCAGGCAGAGCTCCATTAGTTAGACAAATCTGAATGGCCTACCCTAAAATGTTTTCTAGAAAAATAACATATATGTGCTAGCAGTGTGTAGTGTTGAACTTTGACCCCAAAAGTTACTATATCTATTTTTGACCTCAGGGTCGCCTTTTGAACAAATTGGGTTCTCCATGCCCCAAGGTTACTAAGTTATAAATTTTAAAAAGCAGTAGGTTCTTGGCCTTCTAGTGTATATATCAGAGAAGAATTTTAAAATTTTGTCAAATTTCCTCCATTTTGGCACCCTAGTGATGTCCCTGATAGATATAGCCCCACATTCGTTTTACAATTCTGTTCCCCCATCATCCCACCAAGATTGGTTAAATTTTGTCCATTAATTTTGGAGAAGTCAACAACATGAAAACTCTACATCCATGAACACCTATAGTTGGGTTTTCTATGGAAAAAATCTACCTTTGACCTTTCATTGGTCCAGCTAGCTTGACTTATAACATTATGGGTTTTCATTACATATGAAAGATTTGAATTTTAAAAGATTGAACATTTTTTCCCTTTGTAAACATCAAAATGATCTTTAACGTAGACTTCACATTTTCATCATCATAATGCCCAGGGATGATTCTTCTATATGTTTTAAGGCCGCTTGACGGCCCCAAAAATCTCTAGCAGCCCCATTTGAAATCCAGGATACAAAAAATTCCCAATTGAACATTGTCAAAAAAAATTGGTAAATCGGTCTGGATTTCCGGAAAAGGAGGCAAGCACATGTCCTAAAAATGGTAAGAAACATGGCTGTGCCTGTTTATTTACGATGTCAATAAAGTTGTGTTGCATTTGTAATAATTTGATCAGTTCTATACAAGTCCTGTCGCTGTGTGTCATGTATAGTGTCTGCAGTTGATAAAAATTATTATAGGAAGCAACAAGTATTTGTTTATTTAATATAATAAAAGTTTGAACATGTTTAGAATACGTCAATTTGTGTCTGCTTCCATTCTCGAATATAAATAAACATGTGTATAAATGTCAGTCCCTTTAATATATGTTTAATTCAGATGCCATCCTTCCTAAATTTAATGTAATTACTTGGTCTTTTTATTCAAGTAACAATGTGTGAGTTGCTCAATGTGAGCTGTGCTGTCAAAGATGTGACAGTGTTGAACAGTTTACAACAATTTTATTTATTTATAATATTTAAGTTATATGAATCCATTCCTTTCCTACATCATCTCTAGAAAGGGCAAATAAAATTCCATGCATATAATATGTAAAGTCAACTCGGCTTGCACTTTTCTTTGTATGTAAGTGCAACAGATTTAATTTATCTTTCATTAATATTCATCAATAGGGGCTAGACACAGACTACATATGCTAGGGTTAATTATATTTATTTGTTTTTCATGATAATCACATCATAGTTGTATCTATAACTCTAATTCTAATTTATGTGAAGCAAAATTCCCAATTTGGAGCTTTTACGATTGAAAATTCCAAATTTCATTGCCAAGGGCCCCATTTGAAAAACTTCGGAATCATCCCTGAATGCAGTCAGTCTTGTTTGTTTGTTTGTTTATTGGGGTTTAGCATTCCTTTAACTTATGTATAGGTCATATCAAGACGGTGTCTGCTTGCGCCAGAGCGCACTTATGGTAACTTTATAGTGTTGTTTCACTGAAATAACATGCTGCAGACACATTGACATGATACTTCACTCGGTCACATTATCCTGACACCGAGCCAACCAGCCCTCCTCCTACCCAGTAATGTTTGGCAGTTAGAAGGGAGCGAGAAGCTTGCCTAATTTGAAAGTCTTAGGTTTTGACCCAACCGGTATTTGATCCCATGACCGTGGATTCTAGCACCAGTCTACCAGCACAAAGCGAGCGCCCTAACCACTGGGCCACCACCCTGGTTAATGCAGTCAGTCACTTGGACTGTTGAATGCATTAAGAAAGGTTTATGGTAGTGGTTACAGTTGTTTATCATAAGGCCTATTAAACTACTTTTACCAAATATATATTTTGATTGCAGGGATATCTATAGTCTTCTTTTCCACAGTCCAAAGCTAAAACTTATTGGTGATTTTGATGTTTGTTGTCATTTTTCTTGACTGTATGTTATTTCTTTTTACCATGATATCCTTCTTTTTATGTCTCATAAACTCTACCTTCAAATAATATGATGAGATGTTGAATTAATAAATTAATAACAATGTTAACCTTTGCTCTCTTGTCTGCGTAAACTTCACGATTATCATCATAGAAAGGTAAGATATCGGTGATTGGGACAATATAATACTCTGGTGGCTCTGCATTTTCATCTCGTTGGTACCATACATCTAGATCTGTGATGTCGTAACCTAATTTCATGGCAATGCGACGGAATAGTCTGAACTCTGAGGCCTCTATGTTGTTAAGTAACATTCTACTGCCATACTTATCTCCAAGGAAACCCTAACAAATAAAATAAACACAGATGAACTCAATAATTTATCAAAACGACGCAATACTGTACATGTATAACTGCTCTTTGCTTTATCAAAATCTCTTAATTCTTTAATTTGAAGTTAAACACATTTTCAAATTTCCTTTGTCTCGCTAAAGATTATCTTTATCTGGTATAAGTATGATATTTAAAGATATATATATATATATAAATATACTTATCATATGATTATAGTGTTATATAACTGCATAAAGCCATTACATAATGTGCAACACATTACATAACACTTCTAGCTGTTTTAATTGGCTGCATGGGACACACCCATTCTGTTTTGATTGGCCTGACTTGATTAGTGACATCAAGTAACAATGGTATGATGTCATATAGCATTGTTACTGTGAAAGTATTTCAGTGCTAATTTTCACACTTTTTAAAGCGTTTTTATGATAAAATACCGAAGTTTCAACACTTTTTATGTGAGTCATATGATATAGAGCATCTGGAATTGGTTTTCATTTCATATGAAATTTATTAAATAAAAACTCCTTACAGATCCTTTTTTCATACCACTTTTGTTGACACCAAGAAAAAATATCATAAGATTATAGACTAGAACTGAGAGACATTGATATACAAGTAGAACAGAGGTCACAGTTTCCCCCAATTGGAACCATGTTGGATTCTTAGAGTTGTTAATTTGACAGTATACATGACAGGAACATGTGGGTGAAGTTTCTCCTGGGCCTTCATTGCTTTAGTTTCTTCCCTCAGAAATGACCCTCTTGTTCCATCCATATTGACAAGGAATTTCCACATGACTTGTTATAACTTGCATTTCAATCATTGTAAAAGAAACAAAGTCTTAACATTGAAAGCAAAACTTTATTGTGTTTTAAAACTTACTACAAAGTAGGGTCCACTGGATAATCTCTTAGATTTTAGTACTTCACCAACCACTAACTCTGTCGTTGTGTGATCAATTGAAGCTTCATCTCTCACTCCCCATCTCATATCAATCAGCTTAACATAGGTAAAATAATAGTACAAAAATTAAGTAAAACTATCACAAAATCATCCTGTATAAATCAGCTTAACTTACAGGTAATATAAAAGCTAAATAAAAATTACAACTATCACAAACTTATCTCATATCAATCAGCTTAACATAGGTAAAATAATAGTTCAAAAATTAGGTAAAATTATCACAAAATCATCTCATTTCAATAAATTATACAGTTTTAAAAGGATCAGCAGGAAATTAACTGTCAGTGTTCCAAACACTGAAAACCAAAATTCTCCAAAATATGAAGTGGGTGTATACCTTCAATATCTATTTAACAAACATGTCAAGTCTAAAAAGATCGAAGTCTAAAGTGTAAATATCTTGATGTATCAATCTGTTGGATATGTTGGAAATTCTAATTAACATTTAGTGTGTAATCAATTAGGTCACAGTACATGCATTCAGATAGGAGTGGTTAGCTGAAATCAGTTTTTTTATTGTATTTTAAATGCATTTACTGCCATTTAGTAAATTAATTTGCACCTGCTCCAAATTTCTGTAAAATTGTATGAATTAAAAACATGATTGTATTTCTTAATTACTATATACATTATACACACTGCTGTAAGTGGTGCCAGAATCATTGGGCCTTATAACGTCCATCTGGATTGTCATTTGAATAGTGTTGACCCTAAGGTCACACCTTGAACAAAGTTGTATCTCCAGGCACTAAAGTCACTACAAATTAAAGCATTAAACACTAGGCCTTCTATATTATCAGAAGATTTTTGAAATTTTGTCAAATTGTCACTATTTTGGCCCCTAAGTGACTTTCCCTGGGTGCTGAGCCCCATCATTTGAATAAATTTGAACCCCCTCCCCTAAGGATGACATCACCAAAGTCTTGGTGGAATTGATCCAGTAGTACTAGTGTTGGAAAAGAATTCGAAAATGTTGAAGTAAACATATTTGCTGCATATATATATACAGTGTTGAACTTTGACCCCGAAATGCCAGAATTTTTTTTTGAGCCCTGGGTCACGCCTGGAACAAATTTGGTTTTCAATACCCTAAAGTTTCTTTACACCAAAGCATTAAGCTCTAGACCATCTAGTTTTTAAGAAGTTTTTTGAAATTTTGTCAAATTTTCCACTTTTTGCCCCCTGGAGGCCGAGCCCTATCATTTGAACAAATTTGATACCCCTTTCCCTAGGGATGCTTTCTTTGAAGTTTGTATTAAATTGGTCCAGTGGTTTAGGAGAAGAAGTCGAAAATGTGAAAAGTTTAGGGCGGAATATGGACAGGATTTGTATGAGAAAAGTACCCCTTGGAACTTTGGTCCAGATGAACTGAAAAACAAAAACAAAATATATCTATTGATAATACCTGGAATGCTAAACCCTTCATAACACAGTGTTTCTTGATGACAGGAACTGATTTTGTTATCAAATGATTCCTCTCTGTGGCCATGTCTGTCAAGAAATAAAATAGATGGTTACAAAACTCCGGAGAATGAAAGTTCAAATTAAATAGATGATTGAATTGCAATAAAACTATTGGAACATCAACACTGAAACTTTGATATTAATAATAGAACACATTTTGTTCAGTTTTAGCATCTGCCCTTGGTGACAAGTGCATCTGAATGACAATATTTTATTCATGTGCAATTGTCATGAGGATGCATGACCTTATGTGTTCATCTACATGAAATAAATATCAACCCCAGTCCAGCCTCCCCTCCTTTTTTTATTTAGTCATGTTTATGCCACAATCATCTTTCACTGATGTGTACCGTATAAATCCACATACAACTTTCATGATTTTGTATGTTGTTGGAATAAATCTGGTTTCTTAATTTCATATATAAACATTGTGTATGTATTGTCTAATTACTATGATATGACCATTGCAATGACTTTCTCTTAACAAAAAGATATGTAACTTGTACATGTATTTTACAACATGACTAAGGAATTCTTAAACTTTTGAAGAAAAAAAAAGTCTAAATAAGTCCATAGCTCTGAGGTGACAAAGTGTCAAAATGTTAAGGCAAAAATGGGCTATGGTTTCCGCTGCTACAGGCATGGAAATGTATTGTATACTACTTTGTAGATATCTTGATTAACTTCAAAGACAATTTTCATTACATTACTTTGAGAATGTAAACATATCATACATGTTATAATCCTGGGATGACAACTAGGGATATTTATGATTTTAACTAGGGAGATTTATGATTTTTTTTTTTTTTTTTTTTTTTTTAATTTTTTTATTACCCCAGCAACATTCATGAACCAGAGATGGGGCACTGGCCTTCATGATTACAATATACATTTTAAAC
>JAUMGZ010220050.1:0-11516 GCA_032359645.1 Pododesmus macrochisma
AAAATAACGGCGTCAGAGGTCATGACCCTCGTATGACGTTACGGTCCAATCAAATGACGTATACGCAGTGTGATAACAACTTGACCGGTTTGATATCACAAAGTGATAACACACTGCACAGCGTGTGGTAACACGTAAATTATGCGAGAAAAAGCAGTTCCTGTTTATGTTAGATAATATGTCTTACAATCGTATATGGTTGACGTAACACAAACTTAAGACTTAAACAGGTATTTTGTTTTGCTGTCCTGATAAAACATAATAAAAATATGAAACATCGAATAATGGAACTCGTAATATTTTGTCTCTGGCAAAATAATTTTTAAAATTATCATTAAACAATAAAATATCACATACTAGTTAGAAATGTCTGAAGTCATTCTTCCAAGATAAATGTGTCCCACCAAGAAAAATATTATCTTCAACGTGAACTATACAGATATTGTATTATAGTAATGTTTTCACATTTGTGTTAGCATTAGTCACTTCGTACGTTCACCAAGTCTTATCAGTGACTTATCACGAGGTCAACTCGTGACGTATAATACCTTCACAGCACAAACTGAATACATGTCACTAAAGGTTCAACGAGCAAAGTAAAGTTTCTTCACTTCTGACGCAAAATGATGATGAGTTTGAGCAAGTTTGATTTAAACTGTTTCTCTCCCTTTGAATCGCTGCTCTGACCTCAGCTTATAACGGAGCGCAACCCTGGCGGACAGGAGTGAAATCAAGGAGAGAACCAGTCTATCATTTGGTTGAATAGTTTTTAGTACCTTAGTGACGATGATAATGTTGACGTGGATGAGAAGGAGGAGTCCTTAGAGCGCTCGCACTTCCATCGTGTAAATCTGGCTCTGTACAGTCCGAACACACGTCTGTTGAAAACAAACGCAACAAATATAAACAGGCCCTGAGAACAGTTAAGAACCACAAATAGAATTGCTATTGCATGTAGAACGATACAAATTGCCTCGGTCGCCGAGTCCACAACACCGGAAATGATGCTTGAGGCTAAACCCAGAATCCACGTGAAGCCCATCACAGACGACATCCGCACATAAAGCACGACATCCGACTTGCCCACCGCATGGCTGATCGAGGAGCGTCTCGTTTTCAGCTGTGTGTGCTTGGCCGTCGCTCTGATGCATCTGATTGTCTTAATGAACATGAACGCGTTCGAGATAAGAATAACGATCATCGGCAGACCAAACGTCGTCAGTGCAGCTACGGGCTCCATTATCCAGCATCCCAAATTTGGTTTCGCGATGACAATAGGTTTGTACACATGGATTGGAACAGTTGTATTTTGATCAAACGATGTATTTGTAACGGGCGTCGTGATTGGTTCATTTTTGACGTCCATTACACTATCGACAGGTGTTCCACCGTAACCAATGTGTACGTTTTTGAATAAATTGGAGAAATCGATAAACGCACATGCCAGAACGATTATCGCCGGGCAACCCCAGGCGTAGAGAAAATAACGAAGGAAGTGCGTCTTTTTATCGCGTATTCTCGTCAGAATACATTTGTTCGCAAATGTTTTAAACAAGTCGTAAGACATAACATTCATCCAGAAAAAGGAGGCGAGGAAAAGATAATGTAAACTGACCCCCACGGCCTTACACAGCCATTCAATGTCCTGTTGTAATACTATCCCAGACGTTATAAAGAGCAGTTCACCAAGGCACAGAGAGAATGTTAAGTTCATCGTGTTGACGCCTGGTAAGTTCCGCAGTGAAGGAAACACAGAATACGTAATCAATACTGTTATCATGGCAACGATAGAAATAATTCCCAGGACAAATGACAAATAGCTCTCCGCTGTCATTACGCCCATGAACTTATCTCCACATGCAGTACCGGAAGTAGAATATTGCTGAGACCCGTATGATGAGGGGATACACAGCAGTATTTCCACGTTTGACTGGTCGAGGTTTGAATTAGAACTGTTAACGTATTCGTACTCGTTTATGCTCAATAATTCTCCGTTGTAGAGAACTGAGTTGTTGTCGTACCATTTATACTCATGATTTGATATTTGAATTTTACCACACGTTTTGTCGACAATACGCGGCATGTCACAGACGAATACGTAACTTACAAGCGTCATGTTGGGGACGTTTCCAAGCGTCGACGTAAACATGACGTACAGATCGTACATACCTTGTTGATAGAACGACTCCGTAGCATTTACAAACACTCCGCTGACCTCGCGACCTTGGATCACCCTGGTTTCATAGCTAAACTGGTCTCCCATGGCGTAATCAATGTTACCGCGTGTACACCACGCGCTCATCACGAGAGGGTCGTCGTTATTACGAATCTCCTGTACTTGAAAATTCGTGCCGTTGAGAGCAAAAGTAAATGCCTTTCCATTTATCATTGTTTTCATGGCGTTGATGACGTCGACTGTTTTCACGTCCTTTGACGTTTTCTTACGAGCAGGAAGGATCACAAACGTCATTACTATAGTTAGAGTAGGCACTGGTGGGTACCCACTCACATCCACATCAAACTCCGGGTCTGGATAGTTTGCGCTAGTTTCGTAATTTTCATTGAGGTATGGATTACCGTTACTATGGTTACTCAGTTTTGTTTTTCTGTCTTGGGTCCCTTTTCTTGTGCTAACCGTTTGCGCATCTTGGCGGTTAAGTTTTATTGCTGATCCTGGTAAATCTGGAAATTCCTCTTTGACTGGTTTGGGTGTGATAAACGTGTGTATGTCAAACACGGGTCCTGGCGATGTGCCGTTCATTATTTCCATCGTGAAGTTTCTGATTCTATCTACACTAATATTTAACGTTTTACTTAATTCCTTAACCATGGTTCTATCGATGTCCGGCTGTTCGAACAACTGTTTGTCCGCTGATGTGACGTTCACTCGTAACGTTATTTGTGACGTCTCTTCGTCCTGGTCAAGAACTTTAACTTCGTGGTCAGTGTTAGATGACCGCTCGTCTGAAGTAGTTGGTTCACATTTTGAGTCTATAAGTTTGTAGTTCTCTTCACATATGATGGCTCTACATGTCCCTGTTGAGCTGTCGTATACCTCATTGTCCTGACATCGTGCCCCGTCCACGGACTGAGACTGGGGCGTGGCACTAAAGAATATATGACCCTTACCGTTAATTCCAAAGTTCATTAGGATTTGAAAAGAGATTGGGAAAATGGTTTGTCTCTGTGCATTAAAATTGGGTTCTATGTGACGAACATGGCCCAGCAAATGATCGTACTCGTCAATGTTGCACGCGGTAACCTTGGAAACATCTTTTGGAAAGAAGGTTCTGTTGCAGTTCGAGAATTTATTTAAGTTGTTCATCAAATCAAAGCTCTCTTTCCCATCATTCATCACGATACGCGACAGGTCATCCGTGTCTATCTCAGCAGACCACGAACTAATGTTCCTGATACCGTCGTGGCCGTGACAGGATGCGCAGTACGCGTTCTTATAAACAATGCCATACTCATCTTGGACTGGAATATCCGACACGTCTATGACGCAGGGGTTCGTGTCCAGCGTGTTGGCCACAGCATGACACATCTGCATCAAGTCATCGTCGATGAAATATGGACATCGGTCAACCATCAGAAATGGCTCTTGCGAGAAGGATTCAAATTTACGACAATGTCCATGCGTCTCGTAAAGTTTTAGTCGGAAAAGATATTCTATATCTTCTGTATCGCTCGCGGTCTCTGTGTGCTGTTGTTGGTTGTCTACCGGAAGTTCTGCGGTCGCTGTTTGCTGTTGTTGGTTATCTACCGGAAGTTCTGCGGTCTCTGTGTGTTCTGATTCTGTGCCGTCTACCGGAAGTTCTGCGGTCTCTGTGTGCTCTGATTCTTTGCCGTCTACCGGAAGTTCTGTTCCTTCTGTTTGATGCGGTTGTCTTTCCCCTTTGTCGTTGCTGATGCTTGGAGCTTGCGTTTCAGGTACAGCAGGACCGCCTGTTTCATCTCTAGGTGTTACGTTATCTGATGGTGTTTGTTCAACGTTGTACACACCAGCATTCGATATTCCATGTAATCCATTCTTTAAGATTGTGTCAATTTTTTCTATATTAGTTGCAATGGCATTTGGATTATAAAAGCTTGATCTTTTTTGAAGACGTGTTTGAACGGGAAATGGCAGAATGTCCGATAATGAATCAAGTACATTAGTTTCCCTGTTTTTCCCATTGGCTTTAGCTTGGTTTCTAGAATACTGTGACCGTTTTTGGTTCATATAAGAGTTCCAAATTGAAACCCATTCATTGTACGTCGATGTTACCTTGCGTTTACTTAAGTTGGATGAAAACTCGGAACTCAGAACGGTATTTTCAGAATTGTCAAGATTGTCCAAAAAATTTGCAATGTCCAGTAGACTATCGATAATTTGGTCGTTTGTTAATGGAAAACAGTTCGTAATAATCACCAGCTTTATAATTATAATGAACATCGCTGTGAAGTACCGCATGTCTAATGGTGACGGTGCACAAGATAATGTATATAACATTCACCGACTGGATTGCATACACAGACCGCGTTCCGTAAATCCATCGTTTTTCATCAAATTCTAATAAACATCTCATTCCTAAATAAGCACAGATAATAATTCATCATTTTAAACGGCACTGAATAAATATTTTTCTTCTAAATTCTTCAAAGTTTGTAGCAAAAAATTGCATGCAGGTAAAACACAAAATCAGTGCGCATATTAACAGATTTAACGGTGTCAGTTTCCACAGAGAGATATCGGAGGTGTTGATTTCACTAAATCCGAGATAAGTATGATCGCTGTTTCATACGACGTAGTTGTGTCTTTATTTTGATAAATATTACTGGCTTGTAACGCCAATTGCCCAAACCAACCACTTGATTTCTTATCAAGAGCAGTTCAAACACTGACCATCTGTTAGAATCCCTTAGATGTGTTCCGTAATCTTGTCCTCGAGTGGGTCAGTGTTTGTCTGTCATCTTAGACTATGGAAACAAATAACTGACACCACGCGAGGACCAAAACACTCCAATTTGACTGATAATATGACATATTTCACAGGAAACAATCAAAGTGCATGATGCTTGAGACTAGCGACCATTTGCTGTGTTTAAGGTGCGGTGATCGGTGAGTTTGTGTAAAGATTATTTCTGTAAATTCCTAAAAATCTTCAGAAGCTTTTATTTGTTATTGATTTCTGTTTATTTTGCTGTTATGTGCATTTTGACGTATTTTGTTTAGTGCTCCGTCGAAGCATACGACTGACACGTTATCAGTATCTAGGGGGGCAGCACTAAGTAAACTATTATGTATTAAATAGCACATCGTCATGTACATTGCCTGCCATTTATTCTTTACTTGAGTCTTTTTTAATTCATTTCATGTCAAATCAGTGCTGTTTCTTTGGTAAATCACATAACACTAGTCAGGATGCCTGACTCGGTCATATTCAGCTGACACCGAGTCAACCAGTCAATGCGCTACCCCTAGGAATCCGGAAATGTTCAGATAATAAAATTAAAAAATGATTGTTAATTTTTTTGTACGTAAGAATGTACCAACTGTGGAGACTGTACTGCGTCACTTTCAACATTACACTGTGTGACATATCAATCCAAAAGAGAAAAGCCAAACAATAGAAGGAAGAGAAGCGACAACAGGAACGGGAAATCAAACCAAGAGGAATAGTTCAGAAGGAAGAATGGACCCGTGTAACGGCGTTATCATCTTCTCTGATAGCGAACTGTACATGTGGTGGATCTGTCAAAAACCGTTTTTTCTAGTTTATTTACCTACCATCTCGGGAGTTTCCACTAATTAACCTAGCTAGTTTAGATAACGCAATTCACCAAAGGTGTAAAATAAACCTTTGTCTGTCTTTAATTCAATAATATAATATAACATAATACAATACAATACAATACAATACAACACAACACAACACAACACAACACAACACAATGCAATGCAATGCAATGCAATACAGTACAGTACAGTACAGTGCAATGATATGCAATGCAATGCAATGCTATGCTATGCTATGATATGCAATACAATACAATACAATACGATACAATACAATACAATACAATACAATACAATACAATACAATACAATACAATGCTACGCTACACAATGCAATTAAATACAATACAACGCTACGCTACGCAATGCAATGCAATGCAATGCAATACAATACAATACAATACAATACAATACAATACAATGCAATCCAATGCAATGCAATACAATACTATGCAATCCAATGCAAATGCAATGCAATGCAATGCAATACAATACAATACAATACAATACAATACAACGCTACGCTACGCAATGCAATGCAATGCAATGCAATACAATACAATACTATGCAATGTAATTCAATACTATGCAATGTAATGCAACACATTAACAATACAATACAGTAAAATATAATATGTAGGTTGCAGTCATTGGTTCTTTCTCCGTGTCGTACTATCTGTACCGCTTTGCTTTCATGCTACTGCTACTGCTCTTGTTCCTATCCTGTATCTTTTACTCTTTCGTCACGATATTAATGACAGATTCTTATGGTGACATATGTTTCCTTTTTACTATGAAAAGGTTGTTATGTACCGAAATGACACGGAAGCATCGCGACGGGTGACACACATATAGCAGGAAACGCTTACTCAATCGCGAGTATCTGGCCCCATGACTATAAACAATACTCAAAGCTATGCTCAGACTCAGACTCAAACTCAAGAGAATATAAGAGGCGAATACGACGCAAAAGGCAGTCTTTAAAACTCCCTGAGCACATACTCGGCCAAGTACGACTCTCGTGTGCTCAACCAGGTCTTTTTTTCGAGACAACAGTAACATTTTAGTTGAACATGGAATTGAGTTTGAGCATGACTTTGTGCTCAACTCAGCTTGAATATTTTTATAGTCATGGGGCCTGGTATCGCTTGTTGTTTTAATAGAAATTCGTGATGTTTCCTTTGTTAGTTAATGATTGCTTATTTGTTATCTTTTCAGTGTACATCCCACATTTTCCTTTTGTTTGCCCATGTCCGTGAACTTTCGGCTTTTGAATATCGTCTTGGTCTTTCGTTTTTACTACTTCTGTTAATGCATAAAGAGTAAACGGAGTTAAACTGCATGCATGCAGATTCTTAAGTGTATTACGTCAAAGGATACGTCGCAAAAATGAAGGAAACTATTTATCGGCATGCAACGCAATTTAAAATTGTAAACTGTACTCAACAATAATTCAAATAAGAATGTATTGTATCTGTTGACTTACAAAAATTACATTGGTTATACTTCCTTCTATGTTTGGTTAAAATTGGTCCTGGGAATCGGGTGAAATCGGGAAATCAAATGTAACGACGGACGAACGATCTATGGGGAAAACTTCTATTTGACCCTCGATCCAGATGGACTAAATCAAATATCGTAGGAAGCTTAATGCTATACTTGTCCAAACATCATTTTATTGTATTGCTTTCATGATGCACATGAATAATTGATTCAAATTTTTTAAAATTTTCGCTCAATTTTGCATAATTGTCATTTTTCAATCTTCTTTACTCGACACAAAGATAGACATTCTTGATACAGGAAAGTAAACGTTGCACACGTTGTCTAACGATAACGTTTTTTCTTCTTTCTTTTAAAAGAATGATATTAATATTTAACAATTTCAAAGGTTGAACTCACTTTGTGGTTGACATGTGGTCACTTACTACCCACGCCTCGTGTCGTACACGTGTCCGTTATCATGAATAAATATCGAACAATCTTACGCATTATTGATCATAATGACCAGCACAAACAAGACAGTCCTTGGAATGAAGCCTTGACCTGCTGACGAGATGATGCACTTTATCAACTCTAATGTGAGCAAAATGTTAGCAAAAAAATATGCCGAACTGTCGTCCTGTTGATGACGTAAAATTGTATGACGCAATTTCAGTCAGCTTTGGCGCCCGCAGAAAATGAAAAATTAAATGAAGGCACCTTTCCACTGAGCGATGGTCGACAGCAAAGCTAAAGGAATCTGGCCCCATGACTATAAAAAAACTCAAACTGAGTTGAGCACAAAGTCATGCTCAAACTCAACTCCATGCTCAACTTAAATGTTACTGTTGTTTCGAAAAAAGACATGGTTGAGCACGTGAGAGTCGTACTTGGCTGAGTATGTGCTCTGGAAGTTTTATAGACTGATTTTTGCGTCGTCCTCATCTTTGCATTTTCTCTTGAGTTTGAGTCTGAGTCTGAGCATAGCTTTGATTTTGTTTATAGTCATGGGACCTGGGGACATGTTCCGCGGACATTTTTTGAAGAATTTAACCCCTTTTGCGCATGCTTGTGCATTACTGAATGCAAGTAATGACCTTGAGAACATTTTACATATGTGCGGGGTCCTTTGCGTACATAAAGTGGTTACTGACTTGAAAACGTATACCAAAAAAGGAAATACACACTTTCAGAAGTAATAGTATTGTTCTCTAGTGCACGTGACTTTTTATATATAACGTCTGACATCATTGATTTTGAAATGTGTTTGCGAGAACCTTCAAATAGCCCACCCATAAACATGATAAAAGACACGTACATACAATTTTATAAACTTTTGAAATTACTACCAGATGATGTATCGCATGTGCGTTTTGATACAGTATATAATTTTTGAATTTTACATTATAACTAAATACAATAATAAATTATTATTACCAAATAAATTATTCTCCGTCTGGTCTTCTTTACCCGAATTTTATTTCAAATGGGAAATTCGACATCGGGATAATTTGAAAGCAATAAAAGACGCCACAGTAACCAATAAACTACCGCCATATCACTCATAATGGAGGGTGTTACACAAACTTGGACATCAGTTAGGTATAAATATCATTAACAGCTTGAACATCTTATTGATATTCTTCATGTATAACGCCAGTTTATATCTGTTAAGTATAGAGTTCAAAGGTGTTACAAGGAGTTAGTGCTTATCTTGAAGATGCTATTTAAACTGAAGAGGATTAGTACAACTTTTCGTTATTTAATATCGTTACTAACATCAATATACCTATTAGTTGTTATAAAATGTATATACAATGTACATAGACTGGTTCCCTCCCCAGTTACCATCCTTAGGCACGCTACACAGTTTGTTTGTTAAATGGGGTTTAGCGTCCTTTTAACTCACACAACACTTATACTGTACTATACTCACACATCGTTTAAACTGTAAATACACACCACTTAAACTGTACTCACACATCACTTATACTGTACTTACACAACACTTATACTGTACTGAACTCACAAATCACTTAAACTGTATTCACACAACACTTATACTGTACTCACACAACACTTATACTGTACTGTACTCACACATCGTTTACTCTGTATTCACACAACACTAATACAGTACTCACACATCATTTTTACTGTACTCACACATCACTTATACTGTACTCACACAACACTAATACTGTACTGTACTCACACATAACATTTCAAAACTGGAGATCGAGTTCTGGGTAATGTATACAATTGCTTCAAATGTTTGGTAGAATATCGAATAAGCTGTGGTACATAAACAAGTGAAGATTTTTTGCTGCTGAATATAATGTAAAATTATCGAAGTTGTTATAAAGTTTGGTAGTAAAGATGCCATTTTTGTCGATTTGTTTGAAGATTATCTAAGTATGACACTGAATAATTAATGTCAGTTTTGACTGCTATGTTCGGAGGATATATCATCTGCATATAGTCACCGAAGTATTTCTTTTTTCAGTAATAATGCATCATATATGTTTCGGAATGTTAAATTTAAAAAAAAAAACAAAAACAAAAACAAGACATGTCAATCACATCGTTGGATAAACGTGGACAGGTCCGCTTGAAGTGAAGTGCAGTTAGTCTTATAACAATTTTAATAATGTACATAACCTGACCTCCACATTCGACAAATGTGGAGAGAATCTAGTATTCGTCGTATTCAGCGTACTACGTTCAGAGTCCTTATAGTTTCAGTTAACGTATGCACTATTGATTTACTCTTACATTTCAATTTTTTCACAAAACCATTGCAAAGAGATCTTTGAATCTAGATTTAAACTTAAAATGCGGTATATTAGCGTAGAGTGTTGATAATTTGTATCTTCTGACGGGTGATTTTAAATTAGGAAACACTAACACTCTTAATGAGGAGTTTCCAGTACCCGTATCTGATTTACCCGTATTCGTGAAATTGTTACACCGCAATATAACCACAGAATGGCGTCGTCGTTTTTCAAATGTACTCCTTTACTTTCGGTGAGAATTAACTTACGAACCTTGGAAAGAGGTTAAGGTAAAACTACTTAAAATCAATCAAGTAACCTTGGTATTGAGGTTTGTTGTGATTCCGATTTATTTCCTAACATTCTGGTGCTGAATTGTATGATGCAGCTGTTGTTTGTTTGTCAATGTTGCTCGTTTTGTCGATTCCGATCATCCTGTTTGGTGTGTATGGATTTGTGTATTTTCGAAATCCAGTACATAGTGGGGATATCAGAGTTTTCCTCCTTCAGCGTGACATTTTCATGTCATCCGATCTTGAAATAACGTCACCTCTAAGATGTATAAATGACATAAACATGCTGTTTTAAAGTACTCGACAAACGTAATATCGCAATATGTATTTGATAATCGACATCTGAATCACATGAAATTACGACTAAGAAAACAGCACAAAGCATCCTAAGTAACGAAGGATTACATTTGTTTACCCTATTTGCATTTCTCCGAATAGACGTACCTAAAGTAGAAATGCAGGTATCTGATTGAGGATTACAAATGTGTACATTTCGAATAAATAGATCATAATAAGAAATATAGATATCAACTTTCGAAATAAAGATATCTTAATAAGCAGTTACACGTAGATTACTTTTTTTATTTGGATAATATTAAAAGATTGCTTGTCATAGTTTACATATCTCTTTAAATGATTTACACACTTACCAGTATTCTTAAGGTCATGTGTTTGACCGATATACATTTCGACTGCCATATGTCTACAACCCCCACCCCTTCTTAATTAAAAATAAGGCAGTCAGTCAGGCCGTCCGTTCGTCCGCCCGCCCGCCTGCCTATGTGTCTGTGGCAAGGGTTATATCGATACTGCACGGAAACATAACAGCGGGTTATACGTGCGTAACAGGAAATGCTTACTCGATCGCAAGCCCCGTGTTTCACTTCTCGTTTTTAATGAAAGTTCCTGATGTATCCATTTTAACACATTATCATGATACTTCACTCGGTCACATAAAACGGATACCGAGGCAACCATATGGAACGCCACAGCTGTCTTAAGGATACGAAACTAATTATAACGGGTAGCGAAGTCATTATAACGAGTTTAAATATAATGTTATGGTGTACAAAACTTATTATAACGGGTTGCGAAGTCATTATAACGGGTATAGATGTTATGTAATTGTGTACACAACTTATTATAACGGGAAGCGAAGTCATGTAGATGGTGACGGGAAGTACG
>JAUMGZ010220072.1:0-11515 GCA_032359645.1 Pododesmus macrochisma
TAAGAGAATAGAGATGCCCTGACTACAACAGAATATACTACACAGTAATGTACGATTGGAAGTTAATTAGGTGCTTTTAAATAACCTTAGTGTAAAAAGATGTGTTCATCAGGATAACTTATGTCATGTACTGATTTTGACATGATAATTTAACTGCTATGATACACAAGGTAAAAATACTTAATAAAATGAAAACAACATGTATTTGTATATTCAGTATCATGTACAGGATATATATACATTGAAACCTGTGTATAAAGACCAACCAAGGGGAAAACAAAAAATGGTCTTAATAAGCAGATGGTCTATATATAGAGGTACGATTGTACTGTATTGCTCCATTTGGGACTTCAAGAAAGTGGTCTTTATATACAGGTGGTCGCTAAGGCAGGTTACACTGTACTTATGTATGTTAGTCAAAATGAAGGCCAACATACAGTGATTTTTGATTCGAGATGTCATACATTGATAACGAGATGAGCGTGTAGGTATCTGGTAGTAGCCTGTCCTTATGTACATTTATTCTTTGTCTGAGATTATTATTGATGTACCGGTAGGTATGTCTTTATTACTAGATCGAATTGAAGAGGAATTGGGGTGGGGGCTGTAGGGGCATTCGGTTTCAATAAACTTTCATTGAAAATTATTTCAATCAAAACCAATCTGAAACTACAATGTATGTGTTATATGTAAATCAGAACTAAATGTTTTGTGTTAAGCGCTCTATTATGTCATTGTACTTTTGTACATACTATGTTGATGTTATTTGTTGAGATAAATATGCATTAAAACCTTGCAGAATTGTATCGTATTGTTCTGTTTGTTTCTCAAGTTATACGTCTGTAAGGGGGTGTTACTTGTATACTGGCCTTCTCATGTCTTTCTGTCCTCTAGTTATACTTCTGTAAGGGGGTGTTACATGTATACTGGCCTCCCCATGTCTTTCTGTCCACTAGTTATACTTCTGTAAGGGGGTGTTACTTGTATACTGGCCTCCCCATGTCTTTCTGTCCACTAGGTCTGTAGATGAGATCTTGTCCAGAAGCATCCTTTGGGGATTCAAGATTGTACAAATAAAGTCTCTGACCCCCAGGGGACAGGTTGGCGGGGTCAAAAGGGGTAAATTTGACCGTATGCCTTTTAATGACATCTCTGAAACTACTGGGCAGGATTTCAACCAAATTTAGCAGGACGCATCCTAGGGGTAGGGTATTCAAGATTGTACAAATGAAGTCCCTGACCCCCACGGGGACAGGTGGGCGGAAGGGGTTAATTTGACTGTATGCCTTTAAACGACATCTCTGAAACTACTGGACAGATTTCAACCAGATGGACTTTAAGGTTAAATCGGCCTCTTGTTTAAATTTTGTCAAATTTCCCTCTTTTGGCCCCCTAGTGGCTCCCCTGGGGACCAAGACCCTTTATTTGAACAAATCTGAGTCCCCCTCCCCTAGGGATACTTCTTACCAAGTTTGGATGAAATTGGTCCAGTGGTTCAGGAGAAGAAGTCGAAAATGTGAAAAGTTAACGATAGACGACAGACAGGATTTGTAAGAGAAAAGTCTTTCCAGATGGACTAAAAACAAGATGAGTTGAATCATTACAAGGAATAACATGGACAAACCAACAATAGCTGCATCCAACAATTCAGTACAAGAATAAATAGAAAAAAATTAACATCACAACAATCCTCAAGACTAGTTATCCATGCGGTCATCAAGTACAAAAACCGAGTGGAGTGGTTAATCGGGCCTCAACCTCCCCACTTCCCTCATGAGACTAAAAACACACATTAAATTGAATTGTAATAAATACACTTGATTGCAATGGCAATCTCAATAACCAACCCCTCACATCAAAAATCTAAACAAGTAACAAATCAGAGTCCAAATCACTAAAGGAAGTTTCTGATGGTTTTGGACAAGAAAACATGAAAAGTTGAACATGTTTGCTTGTTGATTAGCTTTGACAAAATGTGGTTCTACATGTCTTGAGGTTACTTTTATTTGCAAGTATTTAACTCTAAACCTTCGAAAATTTCTCAAAGTATCCCCCATTTTGGCCTGGTGGCACATTGGAGGATAACCTATGACATATGAGGTCCGGTTGACTTTACCTTTCATACCGCGACCGTTATATGATGCAAAATCAAAAAGTATCTCATCGAGTTGACCTCTTACACTGTTGTTGTAATTGGAGGATGAGCCTCGTCATTTCAACACATTCAAATATTTACCTTTGGCCTAGATGGACAAATAAAAACCCAGACAATTTAATCTTACATAATTTATTACGAAGACCTTATTGGTACTAGCTCATTTAGAGCTCAGGTTATCCAATTTTGTGTGTTCCGTATCTGTCATCAGTCAATGTTCATCAATATTAATCCATGTTGCTTCTCAAGGATAATGTTATTGCACATTTTCACCTTTATTCATTGATGCAGAGCGTGAAATGTTCTTAGATATATTAATTGGTGTCTGTAAGTTGTTTGCCACACTCAACAAGACATGAATATAAGAGTTTATTTTTATAATGATGACTGTGAATGTATTCGACATAATACACAAAAGTACCTTTGTTCTGGGTGACTATGCACCCGACTTCTAGATTTTTTTTGTTATAATGTGAATAAAATTCATATCAAACTGTTACATATTCTTTGAACTCAAAAGGTATTTATGAATTCAAATATCAAATACTTTTTATTTTATCCATCATTAAATGATCACACTGCCTGATGTTCACTCTACTTCTCCCGTACCAAACTTATGATAAAAAACTGTCACATGTCTTTTGATCGGGTCAACTATAAGGTAGGAAAACGTTTGTTCATGTTCTTTGTCCGATGGGTAAAATACACCGCTGTCATCCTGAAAAATTTACATGAACAATTTATAATTCCAGCAACAAATTCATAAAATGAAAGATTTTAAGCAGATATTACATGAAACATGTGGCCATAAACATAGTCACAGTGCCATTGTATTCATATGGAATTAATGAGGCTGTTGCAGTATCTGTTCTATACAGATATATGATATGAACTGTGTTTATCCACCCGGCATCTGTATCACGGTAGTTGTGACTGCACTTCAGGAAACAAGTTATGATAATGAGATATTGTAAGCACTGGTGAAGAACTTTGGAATAAAATATCAAAATAATAGACTCATAGGAAATAAGATAAAACTAATATTCTTCCTTAAAATCATATACATATATTACGAGAAAGTGTACTTACTGATGCTGTCACTTTAAATACATGGGACACTATATTTAGGTCTTTACTTTCTGCTTTCTTTTGAACACTGAAATGAATTTGTAAAGAATTGTTTTAATATTACAAAACTATTAACTTCCATTTTACTTGTATTACAACATTTACAAAACTTTTAACTTCCATACTTGTATTACAACATTTACAAAACTTTTAACTTCCTTACTTGTATTACAACATACACACTAAAATTGCAGTCTACACATTTACATTACACACTCCAATTTCTGACAACACATTTATATATTACAGCTTAAACTCTCCATAACACTCACTAGCCTTTATGTAAATACCGATATACAAAAACTATTATTTTACAAACATTCATTTAAAATCTCAATCACTTCTATACCAGAATAATTTAAACAACAGTGAAACCTGTGTATAAAGACCACCCAAGGGGGACACAAAAAAGGTCTTAATAACCAGACGGCCGCTATATAGAGGTATATTGTACTGTATTGCTCCATTTGGGACTTCAAGGAAGTGGTCTTTATAAGCAGGAGGTCTTTATATACAGGTGGTCGCTAAGTCAGGTTACACTGTTTTTAACATGAACTTGTCTCATTTACCTGATGAGGTCTTTGTACATTTGCTTTGTTACATCTTGGTATGGGTTTATCTTTTCTTCATATTGACAAAGTTGTCCTCCAAGGCAAAAATGTCGAAACAACAGAAACAAGAATTCTTCCCTCTCAGTGTCACTATATAAACAATAGTGATCAGAATCATCCAGAAGTAACATCTAATAGGACGAAATAGTCAAAAGTTAATGCTATGTATTTTGATCAAAATCTTAACTGCAATAAGGCCAAAAGGTAAAAAATACTTGTGTTTCCGCTAACCCTACTGACCCTTATTATAAGTGCATACCTTAAAAGTTTTATGCCATTTTCAGACAAGCACTGTTAAAGTCAGAACCTCTGTCTCTATATAACCTATGTCAAAACTTCAAGTAAAATAAAAAGATTTGCCTACCTACCTACCCTAAATTTTTTAAAGACGTTAGCGGGAACACAGTATTAATTTTTTTGGCCTGATAGCATGTGTCATACCAGGAACTTTCAATTCTAAAAATATTGAAAGTTCCTGGTCATACGTAGTGCTTGTGATTAAAAGAGTCAGAATTTCAAAAAAATTTACTGTCTGGAAAACTTTGCTAAGACCTTATTGCTTAGCATGTAAATACATCATTGTTACTGTGCTCAGTGATAAAAATACATAGGGTTTCAAGATCCATGCACGACTCACCATTCGTGAGGATGAGTAGAGATATTTTCAAAATGGCCATCATCATGGCAACCATCCTGAAAATCTCACAAGATACCAATTTCCTTAGGAACAAATTACAAGTCTTAAGGATACAATCCATGAATATTATATGAAAGTGTCTGTGATAGTTTTGGTCCAAAAGTCATAACAAAAAGCATTTATTGACATGAACAAATACCTTAAGTGATCAGAATAGCTCACATCAGATGAACTCAAAATGTATAATGGCCACTATTGACGTTTTTAAAATATTTTTCACGTCGATAATTAAAGCATACACATGCAATTCCAAGTAAATTTTAAATGAATCTAATAGTGCAAATTCTTTGTTCCTGTGCAGATTTTCATAGATGTGAATAAAGCAGAATCTACATTATTTTTTTCCTACAAATAGTTCTTTTGCTCAGTTATCATTTGTAAATCTCCACATACAATGTTAAATACATTTTAGTTACATATCATCAACATATCTATAGACATTTTTAATACTTTATTACAACATGTCTACATATTGTTATACAATGCATACAGTATTTATGTGTAACACTTCTTTGGAGAAAAAATTAAATACATAAATATTAGTGAACTTCAATGATAATTTTTATAAAATCTTAATTTTTACCTTTCTCAATTCATCTGAAATTGTAAAGTCATCATAATATTCATCGAAACAGCGCACCAAATTTCCATTTTCTCTTGCTATCTTCCCATTCTCATACAATCTATCAAAATATGCCATAGATAACACAGAACATGGGACTATCTCTACCGTGACACTGCTAGCTGTCTGACCTGTAAAACACAAAAACAAATTCACGACCAATGACAAACATTTTTTTTATATGATAATTATAATACACGTACAATTGAACATGCACATGTTTTTTTTTTTATTTAGATTATTATTTCACAAAAAGACAAACACTGACATATATATTTACAATTGGCATTACTTTGCTTTTAATGACATTAGTTGTGCTTATGTTATTCATATGCTATTAGTACAATGAACTCTGTGACGTCATTGAAACATTCCTTTTAACGAAGGGATGACGTTTTGTAAATTCAAAAAAAAATTTTTTTAATAAAAGCAAATATCTATTGTTATAATAAGTGAAAGTGTTATTTAAATTTTGAATATAAGAAATGGCATTCTGTTTGACGCTATTCATGTGTTATGAATGACAGTTTGTGTCGAAAAAGTTCAGCTAAATGGCTTTGCCGTCATTCAATTTGCGACAGACCATTGTTGTTCATATTATACACATTAATTAAAGGACAAACAGAATGTGGTATTGACATGCTTTATGACATAAGTACATTACAACAGCAACAACTTGATAACCAACACATACATTGCAAGTAGATAGCGTACTTATTAAAGTCATATATTTATGCAACTTCTATCAATGTCACATTTATCAATCAACAATGACTATTTGATATGCATGTATTTTGTCAGGAAATGAAGTTTCATGATGTCAGAGCTAAAGGATATGACTGTGTTCAGGTACTGTATACAGCTTAGTTTTACAGCATGTGAATATAATGCCCTGTTGATAAAAAATAAAGCTCTCTTAGAACAAGAGGCCCATCGGGCCTTTACGTCAATCTGGATTGGCATTTGAATACTTGAGCCTAGGGTCAAGCTTTGAACAAAGTAGATTTTCCATGCCCTAAATTTACTACAAATCACAGCATTAAGCCCCTTTTGGCCCCTATAGTGGCTGCCCTGGGGGCTAAGTCCCTTCATCTAAACAAATCTGATACCCCTTCCCCTAGGGATGCCTTCTTCAAAGTTTGGATGAAATTGGTTAAGCTGTTTTGGACAAGAAGTCAAAAATGTGAAAAGTTAACATACCGGTATGCTTTATATAAAGTGTTGAACTTTGATCCTGAAATTCATAACCTTTTTTTGAACCCAGGGTCACACCTTGAACAAACTTGGTTCTCCATGCCTTAAATATACTACATACCAAAACATTAAGCTCAAGGCCTTCTAGTTTATTAGAAGAAGATTTTTAAGTTTTTTTGAATTGTCCCCTTTTGGCCTCTCTAGTGGCGCCCCCTGGGGGGCTGAGCCCCATCGTTTGAACAAATCTGATACCCCTTCCCCTAGGGATACCTTCTTTGAAGTTTGGATGAAATTGTTTAGACTGCTTTGGAAAAGAAGTCAAAATGTGAAAAGTTAACATATTTGCTATACATGTACATATAATACAGTGTTGAATTTTGACCCCAAAATGTGTAACCTATTTTTAACCCCAGGGTCAAGCCTTGAACAAACTTTGTTCTCCGTGCCCTAAAGTTACAATCTGATTAAAACAAGATTTACGTTGCTCCCGTTATTTGGATATCACATCGCAGGGTAGATCTGAGGAACACAAATTGTTAAGGTTGTTGCCGTGACCAAAAATGTTTGAATAATTATGAATATTTATGAGATATTCAGACCAATTAAAACCCGCCTTCTATGCAATCGTTGGGATTGAGCGTAAAATGGATACCTTGCTTACTGACGAAGTGATGATCAAGGCATTGCACAATTCTATTTGAATGAACGAAAACCCACACTGTAAATGTTACCTCTACAGTACACTCTGTGGGAGGTGTTGGGACCATTTGTCTCTGTTTTTAAGCCAGTTTAACCATATACACAAGATTCCTAGTTTTGAAACAGCCATAGTGTATAGTGGTTGTCAAGTAATTGAAGAACACATCCAAAACGACGCACAATGTACATGTCAAAAGATGACGTCATAATGATAATAACGTTATATCTATATTGGCGTCAACATTTTCAAAACACACTGACGATTCTGTAGGCGCTTCGCTGATTGGCTGCTTTGAAAGGTTACACCAACGACCTTAACAAATGGTGTTCCTCAGATCTAACTAGCGACATCACCTGAGCTCTAGGCCTTCTAGTTTATTACAAGAATATTTTTGATATTTGTCAAATTTCCACCCCCACCCCCCAAAAGGCGCCCCCTAGTTTTGAACAAATCTGAATACTCTCACCCTAGGGATACTTCCTACCAAGTTTGGTTGAAATTTGTCCAGTAGTTTAGGAGAAGAAGTCGAAAATATGAAAAGTTTACGATGGACGGACTATGGACAGGATTTGTATGAGAAATGTCTACCTTGAACCTTTGGTCCAGATGGACTAAAATTGAAACAGACTGCTTGTTTCTTTTTCAAGTGTGAATTTATCTTGTTTTTATATTAGGATAATATTTGCAGAATTAAAATATTTACTTTAAGAAGTAGCACTTCAAATTAATTGTAGAAACTAGAATCAAAATAGTTTACCTAAGGAAGACCATCCACATCCTTTATCACCGACAACCTTTAAACTGCTGATCACGTTGGAGTCCATGAAAAAATCCTACAGTGTAAAATCAAACATTGTAAACATTTCTTAGGATTATGATGTTTCATATTGCATATTTATATTAATAAGGCAGGTGACATCTCATGTCTGTATTTTCCTCTGATTTCTTTAGGTTTTTGGCATAATATCAAATATAAGTTTTTTATAGTGATTATTTTTTCAGTCATTGAGGAAATTTTTTTTAACTCATTGCATTTTGTTAAAAGACAGCTCTTACATATACACATACAATGTACATGAAGATACTTATCATTGCATGCCTGTATATAGTTACATGGTTGTATATGAACATTTAGCAAGGTATGAACATGAATGTATAATAACTATAGTACAATTTAAAAAATTTGCAGCATTAATTAATTGAAAATATTATTGATGTTGTACTAAACCTATAATTGTGTTGTTTTTAATGTATTTTAATTCTTTTACTTTAATGCTTTCTTCAAAGTACACTTTTTTCTGCAAATAATTCTACAAAAAAAGTTTTGTAACTAGTGAATTGTTGTAGAATGTTTTTTTTTCTGATAAGGATTGAAATCATCAAAATTTTTGAAAATCTATGAAGCATGCACCTTCAAGCTTAACTAATATCCTAAACAGTCAAGATCTGCATGACCATCTACTTTTTTTCATGAATCATACAGAAGGCATTCTAACTCTACAGTTTCCAAAATTTCCACAATTGGTATAACTGCAGTATACAAGTTAAGTAATTTGAATAATATACAATTACATGTACTAATTTTTGAACAAAGAAAATACTAGGTAATATCAATTTGAACTACATTTGTACTTGAAAAACTTACTTTTACAAAATCCTCCTTCTGATACAATTGAAAACTTTGATCGAAACTAAACATCTGTGCATTTATTCTTCCTTTCATGGACCTGTGAAGGATACAAAATATTGTTCTGATTCTTCAAAATCCAATTATTTCCTATTAGTTTAACAATGTCATGTTTAAAAGAATTTTTTTTAATCAAATAAAAAATTCTAGATCCATATCACAAATCATCTTCCCATGTCACATACTCCCATCTCTGCAGGGAAAAAACCAGCAGTTTAGTGAAACTTGGCTTGCGAAGACGATCACAAATTTGACTAATAAAACTCACTTAACCACATATTTTGTTTACATGAACATAGAAACGTTTCTTATCCTTGAATGGAAATGGGTTATCTTTATAGTCGTTTTGGCACTAGCTACTCGTCTTCTTCGGAGACAACCAGTACTCTCTGGTTGGTATAAAATAAATGCATGCTAATACACATGTTGACTGAATATGCTATGGGTTTTTCCATGCATGTCCTAGTTTTATTGCAGTGAAGACAAGTATAATTTTTGCTGCTGATGGTACGATGGTATCAACGGTATAACATTGCACCGGAATTTATGACTTGGGAACAGTTATATATTCGAGAAATCTATCTAGACTTTAGGATTTCATGGCTGAAAGCACCCACTAGGGTATGTAAATTTTTCTCATGCGCTGTTTTTTTAAATGTATGGTCCCTTAATTACAATCTTTAAGGTCATCAGTCAGCTGTGACAGGGCTCTGGACCCATGCAAGTCTTTCCAGTCCCAATTAAAACAAGAAATTGCAGCAAAGCGCATGGGAGACACTAAGTAAACTTAAAAAATGTGTGATTCTTTTCATTTAAATTTGTAGGACCATCTCTTGGATTTCATTTATAATTCTTTAATTATTGCGAAATTGATTACAATTTAGAATTTGAATATATAAAAATGAGTTTAAAATGAAATCATCATGATCACGCACTATTTATTGACTTAAAAGAGACAATGCCATAAAGATATGTATGATACGACTGTATTTATTTATCTTTGATATTTTTGAAGCAATAGTATTAAAACAATTATGCTTTGTTAAACTTTAATGGAATTCTTACACGTAGAGCTAAATACATAGATATACATCGGGGTTTTTTTGGTCTTTTTTAATCAAGTGAAACATTGACCATCAGTCCTCCAAATGTAAAACCTATGAGATATGGCGGGAGTTTTGGGCATTAATCATTCCAGATTTATGACGTCATAACGTTAGTATTACAGTTTTAGAAATCATGTCCAGAATCTAGCACAATGAAAAATTAGGTAATATAAAATCAAAATATTTAAAACAGAATCGTTGAATTTCTACAACTACAATTGAGTTCTCGCACATATGAGACACAAAGAGAGATTTCCGAGAATACTTTATCGGCTTTCGTTTTCACAATTTCCTCAATATAAAGAAATGATGCCCAGAACAATGAAATTAAAGTCACTACATGTACAAATGTTACATGATTCAAAACATGATTTGATTTCTACAATTTCCATGAAAAAAACTTATAACTTATGTAATGGTAGTTCTCACATGTCAGAGACAAAGTGAGATTTCCCAGAATACTTCATCAGCTTTCGCCATTTCCGCTAATTAGCAAAAACAAACAAAGCTCCCCAGCAACACTTAAGTGTTAACAATCGCGGGCTTTGCCCACGAAGGAGCTTTGAAAAAATTGTATGTACCAACTTGATGATATTTTATTACATGTTTTATCGAACCTTGAGTTTTCATAAAATTATAATTATGTCACGTATGCAAATGGTGAGGTATAAACATCACTTGTTTATATTTACACATAGGTGTTATATTGATCAAAGATAATAGGATGTACAGTGGTACAGACAGTTATCAAACCATTATATTCTGTTGTCTACTCTGTCATTTGTGGAAGCCCTTCGGCTTTTATTTTTAAATCTCTATGCGGTATATGAAATATACGATATGAAAAAAAATGCCGGAGAGCTTCCACAGAAGCTATCATATTGGAAAATGATTTATAAATAAATTATTTGTACTTATTGAGTAGTGAGAAGAAACAATATCTATGAGGTCTGATTCTTATTTTGATTTAAAAAAAAAAAAGTAATTTCTCGAAGGTTCTATTGGAACAGTGGAAACTGGAAAGGACCATAATTTGGTAGCATTTACATTTCTAGTTTAGACATGTTACTGTTGAGGTTAGTTTCGTTGAATGCGATCTATAATCTTTACTCCAATTAAAAATAAAACATTCATAATGATAACAAGTGAAATATTATAAAGCAACAATAAACATATTTGCCGTTGTTCTTTACGAAGTGATAGCGTCGGTAGCAACGCGAAGCGAACATAACCGACACTCATGCATGGTTTATGTTTCCTCGCAATAGGGCCTATACGCAGCTTTAAAGTTATACTGTGTAATTCAACCTTACCATTTCATGAACAATTCTTGGTTATCTTTTTCACTCAGCGTGGAAAACTTCTTTTTGTCTAAATGTTGAAAACTAAACATTGCTTTTTTCTGTTCCATGTTTATCGAGTAAAACACAGTCGTGCCTTTGATGTTCTTTGTAAAAGAGGATGTGAAGCTGGAACCGGAAACGGATTTGTGATAGAAAGGGGTTACCTCCCTCTAAAAAAAGTCAGCAGAACGAGAGACATTGACAAACAAGCAATAACTGCGTCAAACAATGAAGCACCGGAATGTAATTAATTAAATCGACATCACAACAAA
>JAUMGZ010220083.1:0-11515 GCA_032359645.1 Pododesmus macrochisma
TCAGTGTTTTGGTCGGTGCTAAATGTCATCAAACCAACTCTATACATTTCATTGTCTATACTCAATCTTTGTGCAAGTGTTGTCACGTAGCGTGTCATCCACTGGAATCTTTCACGACTAACAGAAGAGTCTAACATAATTACAAGATCAAATGCTCGTGGTGGCGGAGTTGGCTGAGGACGTGGTCTAAATGGCGGTGGTTCATCTGGATCTAAATTGATTTAAAAAAAAACCATTTATTACTACGTAATTTGACGCCAAGGTAGCAATATTAGATTTGATTTTCCTGTTGAGTTTCTACAAACCATTACACAATGAAGATGATTAGTCGTATGCACAGAGATGCAGTGTGTAAAGTATTGTTTAGTTTAATAAATGTCCCGATTCTTTTGTCTATGTTTCATTATGATTTTCTTATCAAATTCATTTCTTATCAAGCCTAATGAATTATTTGTGTATTTAAGTATTATTAAAGGAATAATTCTGGCTACATACTTAACAGTTTAAGTATTTAATTGTTTGCACACTTTGTCATGTATATGGTTTGTGCTTCGGATTGCTCAGTATGGTTGTATGAAACCTTGTTTTGAAGCAAACATTTTTCTATTTTCCATTGTACACTTTGTACACCAACAACACTAACTGTAATATATTGATACTTCATTCAAATCGTACGTAACTTATCTAACTATTTCTTACAGCTTTCGACAAGTCCTCCAAGTTGATCAGCAAAGCCTTGTAAGCTCTCCTCGTCATTGACAAGAACTTGGTAGTGATTTAGTGGGTGTGATGAAAGTTCGTCTAGCTCAGTTGTGTCATCAAGATTAATGCCAACGGTGAAGAGGTGTGTACCGCTGTCCTCAGATCTCTCAGCAGCTCGCCAGGCCCCATATATGTCATTACTGAATTGAATAGTTACCTTGTTATTATATGGTAGAAAAATTTTGATAATAGCACAGTGGTTACAAATTTAAACAAAAGCAAATCATAAGGACAGTACATGTAATAGGTTAATATCTGGTTGTGTCTCTGCTACGGTATGCAAAATCTACAATTTCAAGACTGTTGACATTCTGTTTGGCTTTTAACAAATATTAAACGCAATATATAATGTTCAAATGACCATTCTTATATTTATGTTTTTCATTTCGGGAAATATTTAAGTAAACTTTAATCAAGAAATGCGTTTTGCGTAAGATTTGACAACGCATTGCATATATATACACACAAAGTACACGATTGAAACAACATTTAACATTTTTTTTAGGTAAGCGGTACTTTGCTTTTAACAATCTTGGGAGGAGGTCGTCAGAATAAGGATACACAGACAAGGACAACGCCAATAATCAGATGTAACATAAGGATATCTAGGATAAACACTCATTTCTTATTGATGTGCTAAAGGGTTGTTCGTAATCAAGATAGTTAAATATTATATATAACTAAACAAAGTTTAGACAAATAAAGCCACTACAGATGTAAATTATAAAAAATGAAATAGATTCTGTAATCTAATTCTGTTAATTGTTTATATTTTGTTGTTGTTACATTACATATTACCTTTCACCTTCTCCTGTTAGAAGAAGGATGTAGTTTCGTGCAAAGTTTCTGTCTCCTCGCCTATTTGTGAACATTTGATTCCTCACGTAATCTACCGCTTGAGCTGTATTTCTCTCACCGCTGCTGTATTGCACTCTTCGAACACCTTCTAACATTGTGTCCGTTGAACGATATTCATTCAAATCGAATTCAGTGTTTTGATTTGTGCTAAAACGCATTAAACCAACTCTGAATTTCTCGTTGTTGATACTCAGCCTTTGTACCAAGGATTCTACATATCTGATCATCCACTGGTACACTGGGCGGCTCACCGATGAGTCTAACATGATGACAAGATCAAACTTTCTTGGGGGTGGCGTTGGAGCTGGTGTTGTTACTGTAAAGCAACGAATACATAAAAAGGTCAATACATCTATATTATAACCGAAAACATTCGGAAATATTTTTTGTAAAAGCAAATGAAACTTGATATGTATTGTTCAAACTCTTGAATTGTTAAATTCTGCTTGTATTTTAAAAAATCATATGTATAGTCCTTGTTGTAAATTTGGAAAATTCAAATCTTTATATCACTTTCAGTTTGTTATCTGTACTTGATACTTTACTTACATATTCAGCATGCATCTGAAGACCTTTCATTATAAAAATACCAGAATATATTTTATAACAATAAGCATGCAAAGATATTACACACAAACTAAGAACAACACGTAACACTGTAAATAGACGACACCGTTATAATGGTAACTATAACTACAAGGACATATCAAAATAAATAGACGTATAGAAACAAAGAACAATAACGACCATATTTCATTCATTAGTTCATTCACTAAATATGATAATCATTAATTTGACCTATATACCATTAACAGTCGACATATACCTTTAACAAGTTCACAAAACATGGTAATTATTAATTCGACCAATATACCATTAACTACTTTTACACGACTTTATCTTAAGAGGCTTTATACAACATTTCGTCATCAGAAGGAGTTAAACTGTAGAAAAACATAAGTGTGCGGCCCAGAAAAATCAGACCAAAAATATATGTACGATAATAATATAAACCTTCTGTGTTCTGCTTCTCAGAAACAAAATATAAGTTAACATTATCTTTTCAAATAGATGAGTGTGTAATTGAATATAGGTTTCTTAACATCTATAAGTAAGGAGTAAAACCATGAACTTCCTAAATACTGATGTTATGTATGCCCTATCGCGAGCACCTTGTTTCGCGTCTAATTTTTTTGAATAGAAGTTCGTGACATTTCCTTGTTCAGTTAATAAAATTAATGTATATTTGGTTATGTGTTCTGTGTTTGTCCCACGTTTTCATTTTGTTTGCCCATATCCATGGACTTGCGGCTTTATGAATATCGCTTGGTTTTTCGTATTTACTACTTTATCATTTTTTCATTTTTTTCACTATTCTTGATGACATTATTTTTGCATTTTTGAAATAAAGTTTTGCATTTGGTGACACATTACCTTGTAATGTTGTTGGTACAGCAAAGGATGTTGGAGGAGGCCCCTCTGTCGCTATCCGACCTTCCACCAAACATAGATACAATATAACAGTTACATGATATACAGGTAAACATTACAAATAGTGAAACAAAATACGAGAATAGTGCAAGGTATACAAACACACTATATTTTACATAACAAGTGTAAACAATAAGGACAATACAGTATACACAGACAAAAGCCACAGAAAAACAGCGTAATAAACCTTATGCAAACGTGATATTTAGTATCCGTTTTAAATATATCCTTTATATATGTGCAACTAGATGTTAGTTAATAAACTAATAATAATGAGGTGTTTAATTATGTCAAACTTTACAAAATGAATTTATAACAATTAAGTGCATCGACAAAAGCAAATGTGTCTGAATATAACCAATTATGTTCCCTACACCTTTAATGCATACTACAATTATTTTGATTATGTGAATGTCTTACCTGGGCATAAGGCACTAAATATTTTTTTATCAAGACCTTCCAATTCGTCAAAACTCTGAACATTGAAACTGTTTTCGGATGAAGGTTTTGAAGCAATGGCATCAACTTCTCTTGTATCCTTTAGACCAATGCCAATAACATACATGTGTATTGCATCTGACCGTGCACCTTCTGCTTCGGGGATGGTCCTTCGGGAATTAATATTAGATATACCATCAGTTATGAGGATAGCTATATTCGGAACACCTTCGCGGTCACCGTTTGCTGAACTAAACATTTGTCTCATTGTTTGTATTCCGTCAGCTGTGTTTGTACTTCCGTAGATATATATAATTTTATCGATGCGATCGAATATATCCTGACTTGTAGTGTATCGGTTTAAATGAAATTGAATTTCAACCTCTGTGCTGTACATCACGATTCCTACCCTTACGTTTCCAGAGTCCAGGTCGGCATTGGCGAGGAAATCTTTCATAAACTGAAGCATTTTTTGGAAGTTGACTTGACCAACACTAGTGGAAGCATCAAGTATCATGACAAGATCAACTTGAGCCAATCCACACTCTGTTTGAAAAAGAAAAAGCATTTATCGTCTTCGAATCAGAATTAATAAAACATATAAACAAATAGGTAAACTTTAAACCGACATACTTTTAATCAGGTTTAAGGGTTTCTACATTTAGTGTACAATTAAAATGCCAACAATTGACATGCACAATCAACATACTAAAATGAATAACTACCATCTATGATAGAATGGATTTTAATTATTATATTAATGTGCACGTTTTGTTGAGAAGCAATAAAAGTAAATACAAATGTATGTTAAAAGCTTACCTGATTTGGGTGGCGGGAACGTTATTGGTGCTGAAGAGACAGAAGCAATTATTTTGCATAATTAATTGTACAAGATATAAGGTCGTATAATAAAGCGACTCAATCATTATGTGAATTGAATAGTACAGACAAGTTAAGTGTGTAACATATATTTAACAATTATTTATTCAAAACAACAAGTAGAAAAATAATCAATGGAAAAAATCAGAACAAAAATCTTTCACATAAAATACAAACATTGAAAAATGAAATAATATTAGTCGTCATCAAAACCTTTATAGTAGGAAAAAACCAATATTAGACGTGTAAAAAAGATGAGCTGAATCAACAGAACAGAGACACTGACAAACCAACAATAGCCGCATCAAACAATTTAGCACCAGAATGTCTAGCTTCAAATTAACCTTCGTCAATTGACGCTATGAAAAAACGAATTTTATGATTTTAGAAGAGACCATACCTCAATGAAACAAAGCTACGAAGCAGAAAGGGAGGGGTTGTAACAATCACGATGGTAATGCAAATTCCACTCCCTAACAGTACTTTAAACTTGAATTGCCAAAAAGTTTGACGTGCGTGCAGTAAAAAAAGGAATATTGTTAACGTATTTTGGACAATTGAGTCCCCATCAGCAAAGGTGGCGTAATACTCAGATGCAAAAAACAAATAAGATATAAGCTAATATAAAATTATAACATAATATGACACGGAACTACTTTATACGTTCAATGGTGAGAGTATACCGATTTACTGGAATCTTGACTTCCGACTTAGCACGCGAAGGTGGAGCTTAGATCACATTATAGCAAATGCTAGACATGGAACAAGATGGACAATATTTCAAACCTTGTGTTGTTGTAGGGGTTGTAGTAGTTGGAGCAGGTGTCGTTGTCGTAGTAGTTGTAGTTGTTGGAGCCGGGGTAGTTGTTGTTGTTGTTGTCGTCGTTTCTGAAATATATATGAGAATACAAAATATTATTATAGGAAATGACCTTAAACGACACATAAAACCATAATAAAGTACACATGCAATGGAAATTGCGAAAACCGATTGTTTGAATATATTGATTACGGCAGTATCATTGCAACATAAAGGTGTATTAGAAATGAATTTTAACATATTGTACATATAAGTAATATTGACTACATAATTCATAATAGTCCCTGTCCTCGCAATATAATAAACGTTTTATAATGACATTCTATTACTTGTATTATGAATGGGTATAGTTTTTGTACATAAAAGCCATTTTTTGTCATCGTTTCCCCGTTGGCTCTATAGCTTTGGTTTACAGAAGTCTTGTCTTTTCAATAAATTAATTCTTCTCTTGCGTCCATTATTGGCAGCAACTTCGAGCAAGATCTGGGGTTCCGAACGAGGTAACTCGCACAGAGTTTTGGCTCCTTCCTATTATAAATATCATATTTTTCGGAGGCATGAATCAGATTGCATTTTTGTATTATATTCTGTATCTCCTTGCTTTCACCAATTAAACACGAGATAGATCCAATCCAATTATTGGATCAAATATATCCGCCCTAATGTCCGTCTTCTTCTGTTACAATTGATTCCTTTCTTCGATCCTATGTACACGTTTGCAGGAAAATAAATGTCAAGCGTATATGATAATTAAACTTCAATCGGACTGGCTGACATTGCAGCATAATATATCATTCATTTTAAGAGTGAGTTTGGTCAGTTATCGTCATACTTTTATTATCAAAATTCTTCAACTTTGTTTAAAAGATTAGGAAATGAACGTATCTGAACTTGAACATATTA
Source organism: Pododesmus macrochisma (assembly GCA_032359645.1). Taxonomy (NCBI): domain Eukaryota; kingdom Metazoa; phylum Mollusca; class Bivalvia; order Pectinida; family Anomiidae; genus Pododesmus; species Pododesmus macrochisma. Next base: position 6,152 of record JAUMGZ010220083.1, read on the forward strand.
AATGTTAAAATATGCTGCAATATACATCTTAAATATGGAGTCATTTTTGCTTGAAAAATTATCGCTGTGTAGTTATGGCTGCTCTTAAGGTCTCTTTTGGCATAGGTATGTTTGACAAACAATTCCTTATGACTTTTTTCTCTTTGTTAGATCCAATTTGATACAACTACAAATGGACAGCAATTATTGGACTATTTTTAAATGGTAACCAAGGAGTACATGATTCTGCACCGCATTTTTGTAGTTCGATTTTATGTTTGGAATCCTTTGAGGGTCAATGAACAAGATTCACGGGTGTCTGTTAAAGAAATTAATACAACTTATCTTCATGGGATTTCATATGTGTCGTGAAAATATAATACAAAAATGATACCTGAATCATGCCTCCGATAAATATAATATTTATAAGAGGAAGAAGCCTTAACTCTGTGTGAATTACCCCGTCGCGAACCCCGTCGCGAACCCCGTATCTTACTCGATACTGCTGTCATTAATGGACGCAAGAGAAGAATTAATTTTGTATAGACACGACTTCAGTACATCAAAGTTACAGAGCCAATGGTGCAACGGTGATAAAAGTTACCTTTTTACCACCTAAATGATTCGGCTACCTAAAGCCACTGTGCACTTTGCAAATAATATATAAATGTCTATCTAGTTAATATTTGAAGAACATTTATAAGGATAAGTTAAATCTCCCACGTCATTTTATTATGTTTCTCTATTTTTTTTAAATATTCTTTCATTCCGCGACTGTTTAAAGATAACTCGAGTTGACCTTTCCTCAGTTGAACCTCATTACAATCCTTCAAAATAGTGTTGGTATTATATATTTTACTTGTTGAAACCAAAACAATTATTTTGTAATCGCTTTAATAGTTGTGCTATTTATATAAATTATTTTTTCCTGTACTTTCAATTATGTTAATATATTTTTCATATAGAATTTATTTTTCACATTACATGAGATTCTTTCATATTGTAGTAATACAGGCAGTATGAGATGATTTAAGGTTAGTATTATATCAATAAATATCCACTTGCATGTTTATAGATACTATTTTACTTTATACATATTTTCAATTATGTTTGTATATATTTTTTATTTAGATTTTCTTCATAATGACATGAATTTAGTTTTTCACTATGTAGTAATACAGGCATTATCACAGGTATTTAAAGGTAAATAATTATGATATTAAGACATATCTTTTTCGGTTATTCAACAATTTAAAAAAAGTTTAGTTTAACAACTTTTATATCAGCTTGTCCTCTAAAATTATAAGCAATTCAAAAAGTATATTGGTTGAAATCAATGCTTTTGGCAATTTTGTAAGCAAGAAATAACAGATTATGAAAAAGAAATATAAAACAAATTGACTATGGATGAATAGGATATGCAACATAAATGGACGACTCTAACACATACAATAACAAAACTATTTCACCTTAACAACAACGTCATCTAAACAAGAAGAAATGAGTTACCTCTCTTAGGAGTGATTGTAGTGTGGACTGGTCTTCCTCCACCTGTACATAATACAACACAGTGCAAGTGCATTACACAAAACACAGACAAAACAGTGCTGATAAACATAATACATAACTAACATACATTTATATACAAAAAGTAATACTTGGTGTGCGAATAAAGCAACAAATTACAAAGATAATATATAGTGCATCACTGTGTTCAACATTAGAAGATATACATAATATATGTGATACGTAATGAACGAATAATACAAATAAACACAACGTTACTATGAGGTCCATCACAGGGAAACAAAACTTATACATAATATATGTGATAGATAATGTACGAAAAAAAATATTTACAACGAAACTTTACAGTGCATCACTGGGAATCGAAACTTGAAGATATACATAATAAGTGTTATAGATAATGTACAAATAAAACAAAACAATACACCAATGCTATATAGTACATAAAAGGTTAACTACGCTAACTGATGATACACGTAATTTTGTATGTGATATATCAATATAGATCATCAATACACCGATAGAAATACACGACGCTATTTTCATTTTTCATAAAGATGTGTTGACCCTAAAACATTTATAGGCAAGTTTATTTTATTGCGGTTTAACGCCCCTTCGACTCATGTCTAGATCATATTGAGATGGTGTTTACTTATAACAGCGTTTGCGCGTTTATGGCGACTTTATAGTACTATCTAACTGAAATATTATGCCGCACATACAATGGCATGATACTTCATTCGGTCACATTATCCTCTCACCGAATCAACACGTCCTTTTCCTACCAAGGAATATTGGGCGCTTAGTTGTGAGCAAGAAGACTGCCTAATTGTAATGTTTCACGTTTTGCCGCGGCCGGAGTTAGAAACCCCGCCTAGGATTCTAACACCAGTCTACCAGCGCGAAGAAAACGTTCTACATCTGAACCAGTTTGCCAGTGTGTTTATTTGTAATGTAGCTCTCAAAATGTAATGTAATCTTGTTGTATTGTATTCCTACACCTAATATGTTTCTGGTTTAAATTTGTGTCAGTGTCAATTTCATACGGAAAGTTAAGAGCTAGAGCTCTCTAATATGCATGTGTTTTAATACATGTTCTAGTGCAGAGTATATTTGAAATGTATACTAAACCACGTAAAAATAAAATTACATCACGTATTATCACGACTTGAATAATGCATCCTCATAATTGCAAAATATTTAGTGAGATAATGGTTTTTCAAATCAAATATGTTTATTGGTTCCGTTGTTGCAGTTGCGGCTGCGGCTGTTGTTGTTGTTGTTGTTGTTGTTGTTGTTTATGTTGTTGTTGTTTTTGTTTTTGGTTTTGTTGTTTTTGTCGTTTTCCCCATTAATGAACCCTCTCCGATGTTTTTGGAGAGATATCAATTTGTTGGTATATATTTGATAAGATTTATATGCGAAATGATATTACCCTAATCTATTACAAATTTAATTTCGCGATAAAGTACGTTGCCTTCTTACAATATAAGGCTGGTCACATACAATAATATGCATATATTTACAGTTGGCATTGTTTTCCTTTCAATGACACTACTTGTGCCGTTGTTATTCGTATGCTATGAATAGCAATGAACTCTGTGAACTGTGTGACGTCATAATTGAGTGCACTTCTCTGAACATCCGTTGGAGCATTCCATTTAACGATGGGGTGACCGTTTAAAATTAAAAAAATATGAAAATTGTTTAAGCAAATATATATTTTTATAATTAGTGAAAGTGTTACTAAAATTGTAAATATAAGAAATGACATTCTGTTTGTCGTTATTCGTGTGTTATGAACAACAATGAATATGACAAAGAGAATGTCATTTCTTAAATAAAGTTAGTAGGTGAACACATATCAAGTTAATAAATAAGTGCTTTGATCTACGAAGTGAATAACAAGGATACGACTTTTCTTCTCTTGCCCCTGATGTATAAAACTTAAATCTTACCTGGACAAATTGCACTGAATATTCTCTGGTCTAGACCTTCTAGCTCATCAAAGCTTTGAACATTGAAACTATTCTCTGATGCAGGAACGGAAGCGATGGCGTCAACTTCCTTTGTGTCTTTCAAACCAATTCCAATGGCGTAAATATGGATATCTTCACCTCTTGCTAGCCTAGCTTCTGGTATTGTCCTCCTTGAGTTAATGTTCGACACACCATCAGTGATAACAATACCTATGTTCGGAACACCTTCACGATCCCCGTTTTCTGCACTAAACATTTGTCTCATGGCTTGGATTCCGTCAGCTGTATTTGTACTACCGTAAATGTAGACAATTCGATCAACGCGATCAAATACATCCTTACTTGTTGTGAATTCGTTCAAATGAAATTGAATTTCAACCTCTGTACTATACATGACAATCCCAACTCTTACAGCCCCGGAATCCAAATCAGCATTACTTAAGAAATCTTTAATGAACTGTAGCATTTTTTGGAAATTATCTTGACCGACGCTAGTAGATGCATCAAGAACGATCACCATGTCGACTTGAGAACTACAGTCTGAAAAATACATAATGAATACAACTATATGAAATACCAATGATCGTGCATATATTCAATATATTGAAATACAATATGGCCTGAAGTAGTGACGTGACTGCCTCATTAAAATGTTGAGCACACCATTTATTTCTGAGTTGAGCAACTCGCCTGTGTCGACGCGCGTGCATTTAAAACATCTTGATAGTTATTTGTCGACGTTATGTTAATGTCTTTTTCTTTTTTGTTCTGGATTGCTTGATTATGATATTGTTAGGTTTTATATATCTTGTGTTGCTGTTGATAACATTCATCGGAATTGTTGATATATTCTAGAAGTAATTAGATAAAAATCATAATTTGATAATTTTATCTACAGTGACAATTCCTATGGTGACATATGCTCCTTTTAAATACTGGAACAGGTTGCCATACACCGGATTGACACGGCTGCATTGCGCTGGTTTACACATGTGTAGCAGAAAACGCTAACCATATCGCAAGCACCTTGTTTGTGATGTAAATTTGGTTATTTTTTGTTTGTGTGCGTCCAACGTTTTGCTTTTGTTTGTCAATATCCATGGACTTACGGCTTTCGAATATCGTCTTGGCTTTTCGAATTAACTACTATATTAACAAAATGATCATTTTATCTATAGAGTTCTAAAGGATATAATAAGCAAAACATTAAACAAATGATACATTTTCTATCAAAGCATTATTTTGAAGGTTATAAAATGTGGTATATTAAGTAGTACTGTGGTAGTAGCTGGCTTCAAATGTTCTTTCATTGGAATATTTCAATGTGTGTGTTATTATTGACATTTGATGTATTTTGGATATTTCTCTTGGTATGACATTCATTTGATTCAGATGCCGTTCGTCCTTCATATATACTCACTCCAGATTTTCCAGATTTGGTATTTGGAATTAATTTTATTATTGTGAATAACAATGTTATAAAACATAAAATATTATTCCAGCAGATGTGTTTTGCTCCGACTTGCTAAAAAACAATTGTGAAAATAAGACAGTATTTTAAATAAGGATGAACTAACCTGATTGCGGAAGTGTAGTTGGCACGGGTGCTACTAGAAGTACAAAATAGAAGAAACATTAATGTACATTTATAAGCTAATACAATTAAAATTGGGCAAGATTGCAATATTTGGAAGTGTATGTCTACCGTAAAAACAAACCTAGCTAGGCACATATTTAAATTCCATTAGAGAACATCTTAAAGGGTGAAATCAATGTCGAAATTAGTCGAATAAAGCTCATCTGTCCATTAATGACAGCAGCTTCGAGCAAGATCTGGGGTTCGCGACGGGGTAATTCACACAGAGTTTGGGTTCCTTCC
>JAUMGZ010220094.1:0-11515 GCA_032359645.1 Pododesmus macrochisma
TTTAGGTTTTTACTCATATAGTTCTGCCTAACTTCAAAACCAAGCTCAAGCTACTTACAGAGCTTAACTAAATTAACCAAGAGAAACATCAATCAATTGAAACCTATCTCCTACCTTTAAAGTGACACCTTACTAATGTAATGAGACCAAGACATTTTGATAGTTGCTATGATACCATATAAATACTCAGTTAAACCAAAGACACACCAGCACCACCAACTCTCACTGGATTCCAGTCACACGTAGAATTAACTTTTTCGAACTATCAATTGAACAATGCATTGGACATCGGGGCGATTTTGATGATAATTCAAAAATGATTTAAAATTTAAAAGACGACTGTTATAAAGATATCGTTGTTTTTCCCAGAATTGACTTATTCGGTTCAATTATTTATAATGAACAACTATCACCCATAAAATAAACTATAAATGTGTATTCTTTAGATATTTATCTGAGACAGCAATAGGTAATGCTTTTATCTACGGTGTGACATTTTAGAATTTCATACCGTTTTGTGACATTGTATGACCACGGCTTTGCTAGCTTTGCAACTGAATTTAGTTAGACCTTCACTAAATGTATAGTCTAACTTGCCTCCTATTGCATATGAGTAGGTTTTTCGTTTTTAAGTCACAAGCTAGATATAAAAATGTCTGTAACACTAAAGCTATAACACCAGATGTTCACTTAATTAATGATTGAATATAACACGGATCAAGTTCGCGGAGTTATACATTGAGTGGCTGCGACTGCGAATCTACAGATATTAGCCTCGGACGGGTTACCTCCCCCTGATTTATCACCACAGGTACGGCTCTTGTGATCCCTTCTCTTTGTTTTAGTGTTTGTCTTTTTAAATTGTTTGTGTTATTGTTGTTTTGTGCCCCTTCAACTCATGTCAAGGTCATGGTGACCAGATGCTTTGAAGTGAACAAAGAGCTGCATGTTCCACAGCGGGTGTTTGATGGGGATTTAACATATAATTCAACACATGACTAGCTCACACCAAGACGATGTCTTCTTGTGACAGTTTGTACTAATGGCGACTTTATAGAACTTTCTCACTGAAATATCACAGCGCGGACAAATGGACATGACACTTCACTCGGAAACACTATCCTGAGCCAAAAAGTCCGGGATTCGAACCCCGCAAACCGCACACGAAGCGAGAACTCTGTCCATTTTTTTTTTGTGTTTAACAATTAAGTGAATAGGTTTATTATCGTTTTTCTTTTGTCACTTTAGTTTTTGTATCTTGTTCAATTCGAGAAATTTTTTTTTTGTAAATCAAGTAAACAATAACTTTGATTGGTGGAATAAATATGTGTTTAATCGTTTATAAGTTGATGGATCGTATATCAAAACGTCATAATAAAGTTGTTTTACTATAAGTACTGTAGTTAAACATCGTACTTAGCTGTTTACGTTCTTCGTCCTTGCCTAATGCATGTCAAGTATCGTATATTATGTTACTTATAAGTACACGCAGTACGACTTGATCCTTGATATCAATTAATGAAATAATTGGTTGATAACGTAGACTATGGACTTTTTTTGCTAATTAATTGAATGTCATATACTTAAAGAACCAAAATAAAACTTGATCTTAGTTTCTCTTAATATTTATCCTTCTCATATTACTTTCATGTTGACATCTGCTGTTAAAAAGTGTTTCAAAGGCCTCGCCGATGAAAGTAAAAAAAAAAAGAAAAAAAGTTAAAACAGTGAACGGAGGATCGAGGATGGATAATTGCTGCCCGGGAATCTCAACCCAATAATAGATCGTACTTTACACAATTTTTACACAATGCAATCAAGGTCATGTTAGTAAATTACAGCAATGCTTTTGTCGTTGCCTATAAGATATTTAGTCAAGTGCGTGGTAGGATGTTGTAAGCTACCTATACACCGTGGCTCCACATTGTAGGTCAGAATTATACGAAAGCCGATAGCAGCCAGGCAGAATTAATGCTTCAATTCTGTACCATGGTACGCTTTTGTGGTAACTATTGTATAAAGCCTATTCCATGTAGCTTAACTTTAATTCTGTACCATGGTACACTTTTATGGTACACAATTAAAGCATTTATGCTTCAATTCTGTACCATGGTACACTGTTATGGTACACAATCAAAGCATTTATGCTTCAATTCTGTACCACGGTACACTTTCGTGGTACACTATTGTATAAAGCCTTTCAGCCCCTTTACTTTAATTGTGTATCGCGTTACATTTTCATGCCCGAGAACGGCCATATTAAATGCTTTACTATCTTTCTGTCCCACATGGCCGTTGTCGACCGTTTTATAGCGATGCAGTTTTATTGTAAACGTCCAGATTACCTATAAGAACAAGGTGTACCATAAAAGTGTACCACGGTACAGAATTGAAGCATAAATGATTCAATTGTGTACCACAAAAGGGTACCACGGTACACAATAAATGTAAAGATACACTATATAGGCTTTATACAATAGTGTACTACAAAAGTGTACCATGGTACAGAATTGAAGCATAAATGCTTTAACTCTGCCTGGCCGCTATCGGCTTTCGTAGAATTAATACATATTTATTTCACTTGAAGCAGGGAGAGTTTCTTGGAAAGAAAGAACATAATGTTTCAGTCGTCGTACACCAGCTAGTATGGAGTGGGCACCATCGTGCTATGTCATATGGATAGTCAATCATCAAAGTCGAAGGCAAGTCAATCGAACCTAGCATGCTTTATTAATTCTAATTCTTTAAGTCATAATGTCATTTTGTGTTTTTTCTATTTTGATATAAGTTTTTGTCATTTGGTCTTTTGTGTGCACGTGTAGAGACTCTGGAAAAAATACGTATATGTCTATTAAAGTTGACCAGGCACTGTAACATATATCACCACTCAAATAATACAGTCATGCCGCCGTGTTACATTCACTACAAAAAGTGCTACCTCGCCGTAATATCACAACATGAACGAACTGTATAATTGACATTCATGTACATGTATATATATCACACGAACTTATGCACGTCTATTGTGACACATATAGCATGAAGAATGTTGACCCCGATGACACTACTTCGTGCTTCTCCCTTTAGTAATCTTACTAACTACATCCAATCCATTCGTCGTAACATTTCGGTTACAACGTCTACCGGTAGGTAGAGGCGGTACGAAAGCCGATAGCGGCCCAGACAGAATTAAAGCATTTATGCTTCAATTCTGTACCATGGTACACTTTTGTGGTACACTATTGTATAAAGCGGTGACCATTGGATTGAACTGCAAGATTGGTGGAACACATTAGGTGGTTAATCCGTCACTGTTATTTTTAGAAGGAGATCTCTGATTGGAGAATATAAGGAGCAGAGAAGTTAAAGGTAGGGTTATTCTTTAATCAATTTTTTTTTAAATTTTTTTATCTATAATGAGAAATCAAATCTAAAAAGCTGGTATAAACCATATGACTTAATTTTATGTGATAAAACAAAACTTGAATATCTTTATGGGTTTCCATGGATATTCACTGCAACTATACGTAGGTTGCACTATCAGTCCCACTTTTCTTTCTTATAAGATCTAATATGCTACGCAGCACCCTATTTCTTGTAAATATTTTAGTTTTCCAATAAATATGATAGAGTTTGAGGCAAAATTTGCAACTGAAATGTTTTCTTAGAATTCATTATCGATAACAAGCTCTATAATAAGCTTATAGGATTTCTGCTAAAAATATGATGGTTCACGCTACCTTAAGCGTTAAAACAAAGGGACATAATAGTCTCTTAAATACGTGCTTATACATCAGCTAAGATCAGTAAACAGTAAGAAAACACGCTGTCGGTCAGATAACATAGTGTTTCAATGGCCTGGTTATTGTAACGCGTATACACTGGTGTTGTCGACATTAAACTACTCCAGCACGACCTTCCATGGAAAAGCAGATTGTTATGTAATGATGTGTTACGTCTGATCCAGGGTCGCTAGTGATAACAGCAGCCGGAATCTGGAACCCTACGATACGTCTCTGATGGAACATGTGATTTGTCTTCTAATTGGACTTACTAATAAGGAGATATTATAAGAAGTATAGTAAGTTTATTCATATATGTAAGTAAAAATAGCTCGTTCCAGTTAGTGTACATGAACTGAAGTATATTGCTCGCATACCTTGTACAAAGTATATGTACACAATGTGTGTAGGAAGTGTATCGGCTGTTTGCAGGCAGACGACAGTGAATATACGATCACAAGTATTAACTTTCCCAATAAGCTTGTTTACTCATTCTTATAAAATAGATCAGGATTGTTTATTTTTGTTTTTCAATGTTATGGCAATTGGTTAATTAGTGTTTTAATAATTGCACAGATACTAAACGTAAAAATGATTACGCACTGGAAAAATTGACCTGTCGCGTCAATCAATATGCTTTCAGTTGTGTTATCGAGTGGACTTAACATCTAATGTACCATCCTGCATTAATGGACTTCCTCTGAACGGACTACTGTCTGATCGCGTCAGTATATATTATATGATTTGTCTTATGCGTTGACTTAACGTCTAATGCACCTTGCATTAATGGACTACTGTCTGCTCGCGACATTGTGGACACAATCACACTTTATAGCGCGGTCTCACTGACATATCACTCCACAGACGCTTGTGAAAAAACAACATTTGCTCAAGCTACGGCCCTGGATAGGTGGCGGCCGTGGGAATCGAACCTTCAATTCCGGTTACGAAATGCTCTACCACTAGCTAGCGTACTGCGTATAATTTCTTAAATTGGAAACTGAAATGTCCTTGACCCAATGAATGAATGTATTCAAATGTACTCAATATTGATTTTCCAAAGTTTCATCAAAACTTCAAACTGCACTAAAAATAGAGAAGAGGAATATAAAAGAGTACAATGTATTATCAAGTTATACTATTTCCATTGTCAAAGATAGATAAATACCTATGTTTACAATCGCATGACAATGCCACTATATATCCCAACCGAATTCAGTTGGCATTCATATCCCCTATGAATGTCATCACTCATTGCTTATCGTTTAGTTTCTCATTGCTTATCGTTTAGTTTTAGTTTGTTACATTGGATAGCAAATGATAAATATAAGTATTGAACTCCTTACAGAATCGCGCTTAATTGAATTTGCCTTTGTTTAGTTGGCATTCACATTATCCTATAAATGCCAACTGGAAGCAGTTCAATGCTTAAATATCGTATCGTGTAATGTGAACATTATTGATTAGTATTTCGTTTCTTTGACTTGTAGAGTCCCCCGGATGGATAACCATTTCCAGGCAGTTAAATAGTGCATACATTTCAATGGATAGTGTAATGGTTATCTGTACCTAAGAAGGACTTTTACTGGGAGCATATTAAACACAAATAGCCGTAGTAATGAGTGGAATGGACGCCGCCAACGATACAACGGTGAGTGAAGGGGACGTCACTAACACAGCGACTGATGATCAACTGTTCGATAAGTTGGTATCTACCGGACATGATGCGCCCTCTGTTCAACCCGAATTTGAACTTAGTTTACTGTCGAGGAATGACAAGGACGACGACGATTCTTTAGCGGACAGTGACTCGGAAGAAGAGGACAATACTCCCGATGGAGGCTGGGGATGGTGGTGTGTACTGGGATGTTCTCTATCTTTTTTTGTCATCAGTAAGTTTTCCAATTTTAACCAGACTTGGTATGAAGCATTATAAAGGTAAGAAGATCAGCTTTAAACTTAAACTTTAAACGTCTTCAATGTCTTCTCACAAACTTCCAGACTAATATCAAGTTAATTTGACAAGGAAGGTCCGTGTAAACAGTATATTTGCTCGGATCCGGAGCAATTTAGAATCCTCAATTTAAGGATCCTAAGAATATTTATCGTTTTAATGGAGAAATGCTGGAGATAGGGGTACAAATTAAGAATATGTTGTTTAAATGTTCATGCTTGTTTAATATGCATCATTGGAACATAGTCTACATAGGTAAACATGTTAGAGCAAGGCCTGACCGGTGGGTGAAATATATAATATTCTTTCGACTGGAGTCTTCTTTAATTGTGTTTGTATGACATAGGCATAACAACTTGAAGGTAGGCGCTTAAAGAATTAAATACGAAAACCCAAGACGATATTCCAAAGCCGTAAGTCCATGGACATGGGCAACAAAAGGAAAACGTGGGACACACACAGAAAAAAGAACCAAAAATACATTTATTAACTACAAATGGAGACATCACGAATCTCTAATAAAAAAATTATAAGCGAAACCAGGTGCTCGCGATATGGTAAGCATTTCTTGCTACACATGTGTCACCCGCCTCGATGCTCCGTGTCATTCCGGTGTGTAGTAACCCTTTTCCACTGTTAAAAATAATAAGAATATATGTCACTTCTATAGTGACGAAAGAGCAAAGGAGAAAACCATTTACAAGACAGGAATAGAAGTAACAACATTATCATGAAAGCAGAGCGTTTGAAGCGGTTATTTCACCAAGGATTGTTTTTTTCAATCGTCATATCTGGACCAGATTGTCACCGATGAATCAATTATTTTGATCGGCCCTATTGTCGTTCTGAATCACCTCCAATCTACCTGCGGGGGTGATCGAGCACTTACGGGCACTTCAGCGGCCATTTCACCAAGAATTGTTTTGGTCTTGATAGTATGCGTCTATGCGATCCTTTTTTTTGGGTCGATCGGCCGCATTTTTGCGAAAATAATCGGGAACCTGCGAGCACTGTCGAGCACTACCCTATACCTTCGGGGGAAGACCTCGGTCGTCCGAGGATCTGGTGGGGGTCGGGTGCTTATACACAGCTGACACTACGCACGACCCTCGGTATAGAGCGACAGAGGCTATACGAAAGCTCCGGACGGCGGGCAAGACAAGGGGACATTCAGGGAACCCTCGGACGACCAAGACGACCACGGGCCGACGGTTTTTGATCGGCTTCTGTTTTTCAACATGTATAAAAACAGAAGCCGATCACTTTTTCGGTACCCGACCCTCGGAGGACTGAGGCGATCGCGCCAGAACTTCCCCCGAAGGTATAAAAGGGTAGTGCTCGCAGGTTACCGACTATTTTCGCAAAAATGCGGCCGATCGACCAAAAAAAGGATCGCGTACTATCGGGACCAAAACAATCCTTGGAGAAATGGCCGCTTTAAGATAGTGTGACGAGGAGTAGAGTAACTATACGCATACATTTACATAAAAGCATATACACATACCACTTTGTATCAGAAAGTTTGATGGCGCCTTTTGACAGAAGTAGCTGGTTCCGTTTTATCAATTAGAAGGTCATTATATACATACTTGGATAAGGAAGATAGGTTATTCACGCCAAACAATACCCTTGTATTGCGTTAATAATTGTGCGTTGTCATGGTTCATCATGTTAAAAATCAGATATCATATGTAGATCGTTGTGTGTAGGTCACCATATTTATCTATTTTATATTCGCCTGTTAACATATATTTCTATCAGTGATACTTGACAGACAGTCACGAGCACTAAGTCACTTACATGTATCTCACTTACCAAACCATCCTTAGGACCGTAGCCTAGGTAAAACTGGGGTTGGGCGGGGTGGGGTTGGTGGGGGAGAACATATTTTTCTCGCACACATGACAACATTTCTCGCAAATATATGAATATATACATATATATTTGCCGGCAATTTTGTCATTGAAAAATTGCAAACTTTGTTAATGGGCGAAATATTGCCCCGCTCGCCCTTCCCCGCAAGCTACTGCACTGAATATCCTGCTCTTGTGTAGTTGATTAGATAGCTATTTAAGGAGAAAATAAGATGATAGCATTTATTGCAGAGTTGCACACACTTCACTATGGAAAATTAAAACTTGTTCTTGTAACTAACCATGAATGTTTAAAAAAAATTCGTATGTGTTAATGTGTGTCATTGCACTGCATGCTGGTCTGCATTAAGAATAATATGTAAGTTGTACGAGTTCTCTCCCCTCATTTGCAAAATTAATATAGGAAATTCAACAAATATTATTGTATGTTTATAATTAGTTTCTCGATTTACAACGATGACATCCTCTAACTTCGTATTCTCTATCGTTATTAAGCGTTATAGATGCCAACTATCCGAGGTGTAAGGCCAACGCGAGCTACGGTCCCTGTAAATACACAATGTATCTTAAACCCGCAACGGACAACAAATAAACTATCTATAGGCGAGATCGCAACCCTGGGTTTCTGACTATGTCTGGTAATTGAGTTGTAACAAACACAACTGTAGCACTCAGGTGAATCAAACCGATGTTTTTATTTTAGAACCAAATACTTTAGAAAACGGGACATAATTCTACAGTTCCATCCCTTTTACATCCATTGATAGACACAGCAACATCAACTTACAATAGTTTCACACTTCCTTTTTAGTCCATCTGGACCGAAGGTCCAACGAGGACTTTTCTCATACAAATCCCGTCCGTCGTCCGTTCGTCCGTCGTTAACTTTTCACATTTTAGACTTCTTCTCCTAAACCACTGGACCGATTTCAACCAAACTTGGTAGGAAGTATCCCTAGGGGGAGGGGATTCCGATTTGTTCAAGTGAAGGGGCTCGGCCCCCAGAGGGCGCCACTAGAGGGCAAAAAGGGGACAATTCGACACAATTTCATAAATCTATTTTTAGCAAACTGCATGAACTAGAGCATAATGTTTTGGTATGCAGTAATTTTAAGGCATGAAGAACAAGTTTGTTCAAGTGGCAACCCTTGGGTCAAAAATAGGATACTCGTTTTAGAGTAAAAGTTCAACACTATGGAAAATATGTTAACTTTTCGCATTTTTTACTTCTTGTTCAAAACAACTGGACCAATTTCACCCAAACGTGGGGGCCAAAAGGGGAACATTTGATAAAACACAAAAAATCTTCATGTAATAAACTAGAAGGCATAGAGCGTAATGCTTTGGTATGTAGTAGCTTTAGGGCATGGAGAACCAAGTTTGTTCAAGGGATGACCCTGGGGTCAAAAATAGGTACAAGAGGGGCCAACAGGGGCTTAATGCTTTGATTTGTAGTAGCTTTAGGGCATGGAGAACCAACTGTGTTCAAGGCGTGAACCTAGGGTAAAAGTATTCAAATGTCAATCCAGATGAATATTGAGGCCCAATAGGCCTCTTGTTGTTATTTTTGAACATAGGTTTCAGAAATATTTAAAAAAATAAATTGTAATTTGATATTTGCAGGTGGTTTTGAAAGGTCTGGTGGTGTTATATTATTAGTTCTACAGGATACATTTTCTAGTAATTCAGCTGCGACAGCGTGGGTAATATCACTTGGAGCGACACTGCGACTTTTGTGTGGTGAGCTATAATATTATTAGTTCTACGGGGTACATTTTCTTGTAGTTGCGACATCATGGGTGATATAACTTGGAGCGACACTGCGACTATTGTGTGTATAACTACGAGTTTGTTTGCTTGCTTTATTGGGTTAAACGTCCTTTCAACTCATGTATAAGTTATATCGAAAAGATATCTGTTTGTAACAGTGCATACTTATGGTGAAGTTATAGTGATTTATAGTGACTAAAATATCACGTCGAAGACACATTGACATGATACTTAACTCGGTCACATTATCCTGATACCGATCAACTAGTACTTTTCCCTACCACGAAATGCTAAGCACTGAGCAGGGATCGAGAAGATTGTCTATATATACTACAATGAGAATCACCAGAAAAACTAGATAGACTATATCGTACAATTGACGTTCTCTCACGTTGTGGCGAGGTGGGGTGGGGTTTTATTTCGTGGTCGGGTTGTGGCTATATTGCGTGGTGGGGTGGTAGCATAAGTTGCGAATATGTCAGATTGATATGCATTTTTGTTTGATTAATCAGGGCTAACATCCCTTTCAGAGTTTTTTTTACGGATATCGTATAAGATCAAAGGAGAGAAACTTGATAATATAAAATAGGAAGAGAAGCAGCGACAGGAACTAAAAAAAAACCTAGGGATAGTACAGAAAGAAGAAAAAGCCAATGTAACGGGGTTTCTGCCCACATTTATATCGAACTTAAGTTGGGGATCTTTATCATACCAAATGCTTCACTATAGGAGGAACAAAGTAGTCCAAAGTAAAGGTACCTCATGGTGTAAGTTACAGGTTAATGATATGTATGAGTAAACAAACTTCATATGTACAGGCGACAATTAAGTATGCCTGTGATGTTTAAGACACAGTTTAAATATACTGTAAGGACAGGGATGCAGATAAACCTAAATAGCAATCTCGAACCATCTTTTTTGAATTAGAATTAAACAATACTCTTTTACTTGCCCGTACGTGTTGCTCCTGTATTTTGTGATATTGTTTCGTGTCCAGTTTCCAGTGTGTTGTATCAATGGAGAATAAGTATGCTATTTTGTTTTCTTGAATATCGAAGTTATATCACTTGTGAGGCAGAGTTCTGATATTTTTATGAATGCGTAGCGAAAACATCTTTAAATGCTCAGTGTTTTTAATGGTTCATAATGAATAAAGACTGCAAATAGTGATGCAGAAATCTTACTTTTAGTTCATGGTGTCAGTTTATTTTATAGCATTTCTATAATTATCCAGGTCCTGTTGCCAGCATGCTGAGTAACAAATATTCTTGCCGTTCTGTTGTAATTGCTGGCGGACTTGTATTCTCTCTGGGAGTTCTAGTCAGTGGTTTCGTCCCTCACATCGGATTCCTATACGCTACGTATGGAGTGTTTTGTGGTAAGTTGGTGGTGGTGATATTCAATAATGTATTACCTTAAGCTACAAGCTTATCAGTATAAGCAAAAATACACATAGGATACATAGATAATGGAAGTACATAAT
The DNA here is from genome assembly GCA_032359645.1 of Pododesmus macrochisma. NCBI lineage: Eukaryota > Metazoa > Mollusca > Bivalvia > Pectinida > Anomiidae > Pododesmus > Pododesmus macrochisma. The sequence continues at coordinate 10,864 of JAUMGZ010220094.1, forward strand.
TAAACATAAATAATTAACCGAACAACTAAATGGCAACATGATTCAGACAAGAATACAAAAACAAAATCATGATGTGCACCAAAAAAAGAAACAACAACAACAACGTATTCATACTGAAGTTTTCGTGTGAGGGCAAAAAGTAAAGTACACGATGTATTTATAGAACGACAATGCAGCGTAATATACACGAGGTCATTGTATGAATATCAAAAAAGGGAAAGAAAAAAAAACAAACTCAAAAAGAGAGAGAAAAACGTAATAATGTTCATAATGTACAGACAAGAAAACATGTTTATATCAGAGAATAGAATAAGCATGATATTAAGACTATGTAGTCCGGAGAAGGAATGTTCTGTTTTAAGTTGATGGTCGGGAATACATAATTAACAATACTATAATGATTAGTAGAATCTATCAACCCTGGTTGTGTGAGATAGAGAAATCTCACCCGAGGACCGAGATTGAGATATCTCAATCTTACACATTAAGGGGTGATTGATTCTTTTTCTCATACCTTCAACATTGTTATCAGGGCGAAAACAGAGCTTTGATTGTATGGTTTTCCAAAATATCTGATGAATTTCCTTCTTTGATCTGCTGTTGTGACGTGATATTGATTGTTGCGATGAGACATAGTCATTGTTTTCACGAC
>JAUMGZ010220105.1:0-21829 GCA_032359645.1 Pododesmus macrochisma
CTGGCAACTTTCTCACACTAGGCCGCCCCAGACGGGAATCGAACCTAGGAGGTGAAAGGCTCTTATGATTACAAGTCAGCGACTTTAACCACTAGGCCACCGCAGCCCCTGAAAAAAAAAGTAGACAGTGAGCATCCATCAGTTGTTGCTTACCAGTATTTATTATCAGTGTTTATTCCAATCTACTGTAACACCACAGTTTTATCCTAAACTGTACAGCCCTGTGGTATACCCACACCATACCCTGTGTTCTATAACTTTCAAGGCTTCTGTAATTGGCAAATACTTTGGCACACAAATAATCATAATTTTATTATTGCTGATTGACATCGAAGGATAACCCAGATTCTGGTAACCAAAAACTGTCAAGGTCTTCAAATTGTTATCACAATTTTATTGCTGGTATAAGTATGTTTTGATGATAGAATACAAATGTTTAAATTGCTTATCATTTATGAATTTATAACAAGGCAATACATGGTTACTTCTTGGGGTGTTATGGGTCTGGTAAAATGCCAAAGGCAAGACCCTTTAGAAAGAAAGCTTTCTACACACCAACAATACTGTCATAATAATAATGTGAATATGCAAATCATTTCGGCATTTTCATAAAATAAAATGCCCATTTATGACAGATCATTGTTTGTTCATTTTTGCCTTGTTACGACAAATGGATCTACCACACCATCCAATCTTACAACCGAGGGGCCTCCTGGTCGATAATATAATATTACAATTTATGGTAGGTGTGTAAACAACCGCCTACAATTGGATGTTTCCTTTGTTTATTCGTATGTGACAATCCAGGTTCAAGAAGTTAGAATTTATTGTAAGGTTGGTTGGCTTACTTACCTCAAGTGAAGTTTTTATGACCTTTGTAGGGCATTTATTATGATCCTAAAGTTTGGACATCACCTGAAATATAGGTGATGTGTGGGTTACAAGAAAATATACAAGAGTGCATTTATACAATCCTGATGAATTGGACTTTATAAAAGTCTCATAAATTAATCATTTAACAATGTTTCATGAACGTTATAATAAATACGAATTGTGTGTCTGGAGTGTTAAGAAATGTGGTTATATATCAACAAGACATTTAAAACTTGATTTAAAATGAATGTAATATAGACAGATTAAATTCTTATTGACCCATTTATCAGGGAAATGTATTGTTTAAAACTAGGTCATTAAATAGGTGTTTAAAACTAGGTCATTAAATGGGTGTATTGTAATATGAAAGATGTATGACCAGCTTATATTTGAGGATACTGTTAGCTTGTAGATCACCGTCAATCTGCTCTTAATTTTTATAATTGGGAATTCTCGTATTTCTCAGAACTATTAAGATGAAATTTGATTGAAGTATTTTCTTGACCAGAAATACAAATTGTTAAAATCTTCAATGTGGTTTGATATAAGTAATTAAGCCCATCTTTATCAGAATATCTTGATCCAACTCACTGATCGAGCCAAGTTAACACATAGCAGCATTATTTGAGTCAACCTCATTTGTAACATCATATATCTTGATGTAAGTCACTAAGCTAACTTATGTTTGTCGTGGCAGTATATTATAAATCTCTGGGCAGCAGTAGTGGGATATATTGACCCTTGTATATAAATATTATGAAATACTCCCTGTATTTAATCTGTGTCTTCTCTCCACTGTCGTTTGATCACGATAATGCATACTTATCTACAGATAAACTGACAGACCTTCAAGCACTAAAATGCAAATGATGTTTGAATTTAAAATTCAAACACTCACAAGTTATTACCAGGAGATATTCAACAGTCAGTAACTGAGACTGAACGTACTGGGTGCATTATGACAGGTCAATAAATGAGTGTATATTGGGAAGATTGCATACATAAATGGTCCCTGAACAGCTTCGCGATGTCTTTTGGTTGGTACATATTGTTACACCCTGCAGACAATATTGTTTGTAGATATTTTGAGAAAAAATAGCTCCTTTGATTTGTTTTGCGTTAATTGGTCAGTTCAAATTTTCTGTAGAACAAATACAATTTTTTTGAGAGAACAAAGATTGTTGTTTTTCCATTTTGATTAAAAAGAGATATGTGTTGTAACATTTGTAACAATCAAAGTTATAACAACATCCCAAAGGTGTGTGTATCAATATAGATCGTAATAAAACCTGCAAACAACACAACCAAAATATAGAAATCAGTTTTCGAACCTCATCCCTAGGCAACTATAGGTAAAGTGATTCACTGATTGAAAAGTTGAATGTTTACTTTCATGGAACACATCATCAAGTATGCTGAATATGCGTCTGTCTCGTGGAGCACTAAAAGGCACCTGTAAACTGGTGTTTCAATTAAGTTGTTAGTGTTAATTGCTTTGTAGTGTACTTTGTAGGACAGGTGAATAACTTACCTGAGGCTGTACATATTTTACAATTATCTCAGCACGCGTCCTAGGTGTTCTATCTCCACAGTACATACTTGATTGATCGATTCAGACTTCAAGTTCTAATGATGCTTCATTGATCGTTGAACACATCAGAATCGATACATATGCCTTTTAGGAAAATTAAAAATGTATTTTTAGACTTCTAAGTTACGAAAATGGTGACCAATTTTTAAGTCTGCAAGCCAAGCAGTATGATCTATGTTGTGTGATCAGTCAGTTTTCACAGAATTCTGTTGTACAGATCTGTAAGCCTCAAAAAGCAGCTTGTTTGAACATTAGAGTTGGACCTTTTTCTTTCTCATAATTTCTTTTTATTTTGTTGCATTTTCTCTTGACTGTTTCACTCTTTTTAAATTGATTTAATTTATCATTTCAAGGAGTCAATTGTTGATTACAATATGAAACTTTCACTGTGTTTACGAACACCTGGTAAAAATTATCGTGACTTTGATTCACTTTGTTCAAAATGAGCTTAAGAGGATCTTATTTTGATCAGCAAAGATTAAACATAATTCAAAATAAGTTCCATGATTATAAATAATAAAAGGATGTTTTTATTTTTCACAGATAAACAGTGAGAATGTGGTGCGAGCATCACACGATCGAGTTGTGCAGATTATTCGACAGTCGGGTGATACTTTGGCAATGAAGGTAGTCACTGTTAGACCTGCAGAAAAACAAGACAACTGGCTACAACACCAAGATGGTGCTATGACACTTCCCACACGGGGAGGTGCTTCTAAACGAGCAGGTTGGCATACTTATACATAGAAACATTATTGCCCCGTCTTAGAAGGGGAGATAATCTTAATTCTGGTCCTAGAACAGTAAGCTTTGCTTGGATTTTCTCAACGTGTTACTTTTATTCAAGAGTGAGTCAAAAACAAAGTTTACTGTTTCTAATGACCTGGACACTTATCAATTAATTCTTTTTTGCACAATTTAGTATATTTAGTTCTGTCTGAATTTCTTAATTTCCATGCACATATTGTCAATATTCTGTCAAGCTTTTGTTCGCTTATGTGATGCTCAGAAATTCTGCTTGTTATTTTTCAGTTTGGGAGGAAGTAGGTTTATAATCTAAAATACAATGTCAAGAAGTTAATTTAGGATAGTTTCATACACTTCTTGTTTAAGCTTCAGATTTTGGATAACATTTTCATCTTTTGACACATTTATAAACATTCTTCTTGCCATTTCTAATTTAAAGAAAACATTACTAATTAATAATCAAGTGATAATGATCATTACACAAGTTTATTGCACTGTAATAAATCAGTCTGGAAAACTTCAAGATGTTTAACTAAATTGATAAAACTGCATTAAAAGAAAGAAAGACTAATTTGATGGCATATTCAGTATAAGATCTGATAGATTTGAGTATTAAACACAGAGAAATGTATTTTCTCAGGTATGGGTTATCTCGGTCGTGGGTTATCTCTGTATGTTTTATGCTTGTACCTTTCTTTCCTTGCTCTCTGGTGTGACATTGTCTGTATATGCTATCTTACAGCCCCACAACCACCCAGACGGGACCCCCAGACGTCCCTTTCACTGACCAGAAACCAAGGCAAACAGATAGCCGAGGGCATGGCTGAAATAGGTAAACACATAACCACAAAGCATTCACAAATTTCTCTGATGATGACACTCGTGAGGTTCTTGCTGTCGTAGAATAAGATTTTTGTCAAGTATGAAGCTAACAATACAATGTAACATCACAGCATTTACATGTGCATGAACGAACATATAGATAACTCACAACTACCCATACAGTTACAAGATTTACGTGTGCATGAATGAACATATAGATAACTCACAACTACCAATACAGTTACAAGATCAAAACTTAGCTACTCAATAGTTAGAAGTCCACTATCAAGTCTACAGATAGGGTTAAAAGTCTACACCTGCAACTGCAAACAAAAGTCTACATTCAAAACTTACTATACAATAATAAATGCACACTCAAAACTACCTATACAGTTAGATGTCAACATTTACAACTATGCCCTTTCAGTTAGAAATCAACACTATGAAAACTACCTGTTCATTGATATTTAAAATATAAATCACAACTACCCATTCATTTAAACATTCAAAGAAATCATTGATTCACAACTACATATACAATCCCATTCAGTGATTCCTGGTCCACTATTTAAGTGAAATTCCTTTATGTTTTGTTATGATGGTAAGTGCCTCACAGAATGTTTTTGTATCGATGATATTTAATCCAGAACAGTGATATTTAATCCAGAACAGTGGATTATACACTGGAGAGTTACTATAATCAGATTAAACACCTCACGATTGTAGAGCACGGGGACAAGCTTGTCATTTCAGGCCTAGTACTGCTTTGTCTTTGACCATTGATTGTACAGACATTATATCAGACAAACACTGCATTAAAGCTTAACTGGCTCATGGTTGCTTCTATAGAATGCACTTGTTTCTGTCTTTAAACTCTTTAAACAATTCAACAATTGTAATTTAATTCATCTTATATAAGATTTTCTTTCAGTGTCTAAAGTTTGTAAGATTTCTTGTTATGGAATAATTTTCATTCATTCATTTGAGTAACAAATATTTTTAGTTTGTTTATGTTAAGATGTACATGTGTACATAGCTTGTCTATTTTAACCTGTGTTGCCTTGATTCATGATCGTAGGACCTCCTCAGCTGACCAAAAAGAAGTCTGTGAGGGCTCCAGAACCGCCGGGTAAATGTCTGCACCTACCCCTCCTTATGCAAAAACAATCCCAATACAGAGGCTTTTAAACTAATAAGTTAAAATAATTCCTCAATGAAATGTTTTTATCCAATGTTGAAAATTTACCTTGAAAGTGATTAATTTAGTTCAAATGAGAACTAGGTGTGACCTTAACCTCGTTAATACATGTATGAATATTTATGAATCCATTCTCTTTCATGTTTAGTATTTATGCATTGCTGTGGTTTTTAAAGTTTATGAAAGTAAAACACAACTAACAGTGGAATTGAAATAAGTCCCTCACACCAAAGTTTTTTAGAAAATTTGTTTTTGTGTAAACTATTCAAAGATGGTTATTTTGACATTTGTGAAGGCTGTTGTGGCAGTATTTTGACTAGTATTTATTTTTTACCTGTTTTAAAGTTCTACATGATAAGAGGACATCGGTGAGAACCCCAAGTCGTCCAAGTGACTTGTCTATTAACAGAACCTCAGTTGACAAAACATTTGTTGAGAAAACTTCTGTAGAGACTGTCAAAATGTCTGATTCTTCGAGGAAAGCTTCAGTCAATTCTATCAAAACATCAGAACCTGCTGGTAAAACACCAGTTGATCAAGTCAAAACAAACAAATCTACAGATAAACCACAGGTTTATACGGCTAGAACACCTGGTTCTACTGATAAAACACCAATTCATCAAACCAAAAATGTGAATTCTACGGCATTAGTCAAGCCATCTGGATCTGCAGATAAATTACCTATTCAATCCACCAAAACACCAGAATCTACAAATAAACCACTGGTTACATCCACCAAAACACTAGGCTCTACAAATAAACCACTGGTTCAATCCACCAAAACACCAGATTCTACAAATAAACCACTGGTTCAATCAACCAAAACACCAGATTCTACAAATAAACCATTGGTTCAATCCACCAAAACACCAGATTCTACAAATAAACCACCAGTTCAATCCACCAAAACACCAGATTCTACAAATAAACCACTGGTTCAATCCACCAAAACACCAAGTTCTACAAATAAACCATTGGTTCAATCAACCAAAATACCAAGTTCTACAAATAAACCACTGGTTCAATCAACCAAAACACCAGATTCTACAAATAAACCACCAGTTCAATCAACCAAAACACCAGATTCTACAAATAAACCACTGGTTCAATCCACCAAAATACCAAGTTCTACAAATAAACCATTTGTTCAATCAACCAAAACACCAAGTTCTACAAATAAACCACTGGTTCAATCCACCAAAACCACAAGTTCTACAAATAAATCACGGGTTCAATCAACCAAAACACCAGATTCTACAAATAAACCACCAGTTCAATCCACCAAAACACCAAGTTCTACAAATAAACCACCAGTTCAATCCACCAAAACACCAAGTTTTACAGTTAAACCGTTGGTTCAGCCTGTCAAAACACCTGGCTCTACAGGTAAAATACTGGTCCATTCCATGAAAACACCTGTGGTAACAGGTAAAACTGCATTGTATCCTGTCAGAACACCAGGGCCACCAGGTAACTACTGTTATAGTGCAGACCTCACAGTTTAAGCCAGCTTTACCCACCCCCCTTGTCCTTTGCAATAATCTGCATAATCTCCCCTGATTTATCTAAATAGTCTCTGAGACGGAGGTAGGACTTACATTCGAATTAAGGCAGCACTAAATCTTATCATTTAGACACAAATCTTAGATTATGATTCACCCTCAAACTTTAGTTCTTTTGAGAAGTCAGGACCAGTCGTTCTGACCTTACACTACAAAAATAAAAAATAAACTCAATGTATGAATCAGGCTGTTGGAATATTTGAAGGGTAGATACAAAAAATTACATTTAAAACTCAGGGCTTACTGACACACATCATCTACTGCACGTAACCCAAAGTTGGCTTTGTATGCCCAGAATTAATCTAAAATAAGATTAACACTAATAATAATAGCTAGGCATCTTTGTTTTATTAGGTACAGTTTTAATTACGGTATGAAATTTGGAGGGGATTTGACATTTTAAGTTTGAAGTTTAATACTTAGGTTTGTTTTGAATTTTTCAGCAAGTGTGGCATATGACTGTATAAATGTCATTTAAAAAAGCGTAATTTGTCTTCATTAAATGTTAACGCTGAACACAATTAATTAAACAAAGAAACAAATAACTTCAACCTCAACACTCACAACCCATGCAACATATTTCTCATTGCAATAAAAAATCAGCACTGCTCACTTTATATTATAAACCAAGTACCGGTATGTAGTCCAACAAGAGTTTATAAATCAATCCAGCACATAATGTATATTGGGGTATGTAGGCCAGTTCCACAATATCAACACTGAACTAGAAATGCACTTCAAACTTGTTGAAATTGTGAAATGATGTTTAAATCTGATAAATAAAGAAATCTGTTTGAACTCTCTTCATTGAAGGTAACAAAGTTGAAAAGTAGATCAGTATATACAGAATATAAATGTTGAAAAAAATACATTAACTCTGACACTAATCTTATAACACTGTTCCATTGAGGGGGGAGGGGATCTTACACAAGGGAGATAATCTCACCAACATAGAAGAAAATTATGTATCAACAGTTTGTTGCTTTGTGGTAAATTGTGATGCTTGATTTTTTACAATAGGACATGACAGCTCCGACACCACAGATTTCAGATGGGGTAAACTTTAATACATAGCGTATATTATGCCTGTGGTTACGTGTGTCATTGTACTGCACAAACCTCTCCCATCAACATATATATCTTGTATTTGTTTGTTTCAGTGACTACTTTAGTTGATTTTTCTGTATTATTTTAGTTATGTAAATAGTGAATTTAGAAAAATAATTCTCATTAAATAGAACAAGTTCACACTGTGTGATAGCAGTTTCTGTTAAAAGTTGTCAATGAAATACTTGTCTTTAACCTAGTGTACAAACCTACACACATTTAGAAATGCTTTCTTCTTATATTGGAGTAAACGTTTAAAAAAGACAAAAAACTGAAGTCATTCACAGTGTGAACATTTATAAGAGAAGTTTAAATTGTGTGCGCTAATTGTTCGGTTACGGAGAAGTGAATTATTTGTCTAGTTATATGTCATCTAACGTTAGCTTGATCCTCATCATAATTAACACATGTCATTATGGTGTCATTTAGTTTAACGTTTCCTTGTAATATATATTGATACATTTACTTATTCTTGTATTGTTAACACACTATTTTTTCATTTGAATTTTTCCTTTAATAAGTATGTTCATGTGTTCCTATGTTTATTAACACACGTGGTCTCTCTTACTAACAGTGACTGGAGTTAGAAAGAAATCAGTCAGAGCTCCCGAGCCTCCTGGTATACTACAACATTTTCATATTTATTTTCACTATTTTTGCATTTATTCTGTCAAAACCGCACAAAATATACATATTGCATACTTTGCACTAGTGGAGGTAAAAAATGTTTTTTTTGGTTGTATTTTAAGGTTACAAAAATTAAGTTTATTTTTTATTCTGGATTTTTATGATTTTTCTTTTGTTTTATGGGAATCATATTTGTTTTGATTTCACCATGAACACACAGAATTTATTGCCATTATATTGAGCAAGCGTTAAACTTCAGATGGGGATGCGGATGAAATACCCTTGGTTAGTAAAGTCATTGAAACATAACACCAAACAGCTATTGTTGATACAGGGATAAATTTGAAAATTCTGTTTGTCTAAAATTTGTAATTGGAAATTCATCAGTGTGCCAAAAAATGGTAGTTTTTTGCACCTTCCAATTTTTTTTTTTGGTAATTCATAAAGAAAAAATTAACAATTTTTTAGCACCATCAATGCATCATTTAATGATGTCTATTTTAGTATTCTTCATATACATAAGTGGTGAACAGTCGTATATATTGTAAATAAATTGTACTTAAGAGATTGGCTAGAATTTGTGACCTCCATCTTTGTCAATGGTATTCTGTGTGTTCATGTTACATTCAAAGCAAATTATAAAAATGGTACATGTTCTGTCTAGAGGGTCAAATATTAGATGTGTATAGTTTATATTTACTGGTGATGGGTGTATATCATGGTGGGTTATATTAGGATGGCATCACAGCAAACCTGTACACAGTGAATATCTGTATATAGTGAAATACTGTCTACACTGAACACTGACTTCATAATGAAGCAGATTTGTGTGTATCAATCATTATAGACAGGTCTTCATTATATCCATTTTCTTATAAGGAACCATTATGCTATTTATAACAAAGTTAAATTTTGTGAATATCAAGATATTTTTTCAGTAATATAATGCACAGACATCTTATTTATTTATCTCAAAGTTTTCATATTGGAGCCAAGTTTATATTGTCAAAAAGGGACCATTAAATATTACATAATTTATAATTTTAAATCTTACTTCATAGAACTGGAATTTGAAATTTGAACTGTTTGAAAAAGAAATGTCAACATGTTTTACAAAGGTAGATAAGCACTGCTATTTAATCTAACAAAGCAACCTGTGAGGATTTTGTTTACGTTGGCGAGAACATATTGAAGGTTACAGTATTAACTAACAAGGAAGTTCTTATGTCATTAGACACCCCTAGATTATGTAATTGATTACCAATGTTCATGTGTATTACCTAGCACAGAGTATTCACAATTTTACCTTGATCAAAACTAAAGTTGCTTGTCATTCCCTAGCGTGCCATTCGGACTACAGAATTCCACAGTCAAATTAAGTACCACCTGTTCCATTTGCTAGTCAACATTTGATTAATGTTTCATTCTAATTAGATATTACATTTAATTCCAACTTCCTTAAGTTTAAAAAGCATAATTTTTTCAATTATTAACATATTCATAGGAATTTTTTTCTCAATTTTAAATGTTTAATTTCATAAGACAAAGTTTGGACTCTTAAGTGAATAATTATGATTTATCTATATAAAATAAGATACATGTTATTGTTTTTTGGTTAATATATGCCTGTATTTTAGTTTCCTATTTTGTAATTTTATTTAATGTTGCATGGTCATTTACCTGTAATTGTATTCATCCACAGGTAACGAGGGAAATGAATTGTTTACTTCTAATTTATTTTATTTATTTTTAAGCCATGACTCATCTAACCTTCTATTTACTAGAATTTCAAATGACTAATTTTGTCCGTTTTATTTTTCACAGACAAGTTGGACAAAGCCCTGGAAGAATTTGACAAACCTCATGAGGAGGTAACAGCGGACCAGAAGATCGCATCAATCAGGTCGAGACATTCAGTCAAGCGTGTGTCATGTGTTGATCTGGCAGGTATAGAGGGCGAAGGATCACAGGATAAATACATGAGTCCTTCTGAAATGCGAATTAAGAAATATCACCAAAAGGGAAAACAAAATGGAAGTGTTAGTAACATGGAGCGATCAAAGAGCACATCTGATTTACTGGATGGACGCGGGGAACCTGTGTATGCTACGCCTGTCGTGGCACCTACAGTTAAAAACACCGGACACAGTCGTAGATCAAGTACCTCGAACGATGTGACTAAAAAGTATGATTACACTGGTGACAATGTCTCACTTAAAAGTTCTTCTTCATATGGAGGATCTACTGGAAAACTACAGTCAGCTAATGCAGACAGACCTAAAGCACCCCCTCCCCCACCTCCTGGGAGTGGTCACTTACCAAAACGTCAGGCACCGGCCCCACCCAAAGGGGTAGAGCCAGTGTCTGCTGCCAAAACAGAACTTGTGTCAATCAGTACAAACAAGTCAATTTATGCCAGTACAACAGAAATAAAATCTAGTCAAGTGAACAAAACAGACAATTCAGAGTTTGAGTCAAGCTTCAGACCTGGAACTTCTGCTAAGTTAACAGATGAGCCAAAAATCAAAACGAAATCGCAGGAAGAAATGAAGACAAGATCTCATCAGAGAACATCTAGTGTGACTTCTAAGAAGTCAGTCGGTAGTCAAGGCGATGAGGAGAAACACACAGTGTCCTTTGCAGAGGACAAAGTTTATGACAGTGCTAAAACATTCCTTCAAAAGCATCCAAAGGCCCAGCTTCTTGTAACTGCAGATGTACATACAGACAAGCCGAAACAGTCAGAACCCGAGCCTGACTATGATGTGGATAGTGATGAAGAAAAACTAAAGACACCAAAACCGAAACCTGGTGGTGTGACTGTTATCTCTGTTGGTGAAAGGAAGACAACTCCAGCTGTGAGTAGGCAGTACACTGTAAAGAACTCCAGCATTCCTGCTTCCCCTACCAAGGTTAACAAAGATCAGGAGGAAGACCATGTCATACCTCCACCCCCGTCTGAGTCTGCACCAATACCACCAGATACAAAGTCTGCACCCAGACCACCGTCACCTTCATCTAAACCTCCGTCTCCTAGGGAGGTTACAGTGACCATCAAGGCAGCAACAACAGTGCAGGATAAGGAGGATATTATGGTTGAAGAGGTCAAGGTTGAAGCTCCTCCCCCTCCTCCACCCACAGCCCCGGCTCCTCCGCCCCCGCCTCCACCACCACCTGTGGTACAGCCACCACCGTCGCCTAAAGTGCAGGTAACCGAGGAAAAGAGAAAAATTCCAAGTGGACCAGCTGCTGGAGCAACTCTTCTGCCTACTGGAGATATCCTGGCAGCTGTGCAAAAACGACAGACTCGAATCGAGCAGGACGGACTCAAGGTAACTAACGTACCCGAGAAAAAGCCGGAAGCAAATGACCCTCAAGCAGCAATTTTGGCGGCTGTTGCCAGGCGACGTGTAATGCTTGAAAAGTCAAAAGATGAGGCAGTAGTTGATCAGATTGAAGCACGTCTTAATAAAACTAAGAAACTGCATGCTGCTAAATTCTCGAGTGATACTATTGTTAAAAAAGAACCAGCAAAACTTGAAGTCAAGGTGATGGAGACACCAGTGACTAAGGTTGCTCCAAAGGTTTCTCCAAAAATATCACCTAAAAGTAAAGAGGAGGAAAAGAAAACTGTTCCTATTGTGAAGCCACTGACTCAGCCTGTTTCAATAAAGAGCGCTAGTGTACAAAAAACACTTACAAATGGTGTCAGTAAAGAAAATACAGTGGCTTCCCGAAAACTATCAACAGAAGATAGTGATAAAAAATCCAAAGACTTTCTGGCTCTGGCAGAAAAAGCCAGACTAGATTATCTACGTAAGCGCTCTAGCGATTCCTTCATCAAGGACACAAAACCTGACGTGAAGGTCACAACAAAGACATCAACAAGTAAAAGTAAACCTACATCTCCTTCACCTGTGTCACCAACAAAAACTACACAAAATGGAACTAAACTAACTACAAATACGCATTCAATTAGTTCATCAAAGACAATTAACACACAACCTATAGATAAGCCTAAGGCCAACGGTGTGGTTAGGAAGACCTCCACAGGCATAACTCCAATGAGAGTTAACAGGGACATTGAAGTGCTGCCAAGCACTAAGTCTATTAGGGACCGAATTGCAAACTTTGAAACCAAGGATAGTAGTCCATCCCCCATGGTGAATGGGAGGGGAAGATCTGTGTCCCCTAGTTCTCCGAGATACACTGTTCATGGTGTTACAATTGACAGTTCTGTGACTGACAATAGAAAATCAGCGTTGCCACCGCCTCCAGGGTTTGGTGATGCTGTGCATGTTGAAATTATTCCGCCGCCTTCTGGGTTTCAACCCAGTCAGGATGACGCTGCAAGTCTGGTGTCATCAGTGTCGACTTTATCAAACTTTTCTGATGAACACACGGACTCTGGATACAGTCCCTCTAAAAACTCTTATGATGATGTGATTCCCCCGCCACCACCAGGATTTGACGATGGCGACAACAACACCCCATCTGTGATTCCCCCACCTCCAGACTTTGAAAATTCAGAGAATAACAATATCATAATCACAAAGCCTGTGCGAACAAACAAACCATTCCTGTCAAAGTCTGTGGCTGCGTGGCAGTGTTTGGACGTTCTGGACTGGTTGGACAGTCTTAATATGACCCAATACAAGTCTAGCTTTCAGAATCACTGTATTGATGGTAAAAAGCTTGTGGGGCTTTCTAGAAATGACTATATAGAGTTAGGTGTGGCCCAAGTTGGACATCGAATGAACTTAGAGAGGTCTATCAAAAAGGCAGCCTTACAAAAAGGAAGTACTTCATGATAAACCTCTACAACTTAACCCTGACAACCCTAGATTATCACAATGGTAGCTTAAAGTCTTAAAGTAAAGGTATGCCAAAAGTGGTTTTAGGGTGCAAGGTTGAAATCAGCCAAACATATAATTGCCAATGTAACACTCATTTTTGTTATTGTTGTTTTTACTAACTTGACTATGCTCAGGTTTAACTGTGCTATAGAAACGTACCAATGATACTGTTGGGAAATTGTGAGACAGAATGTAACTGTTTTAAGGGAATATTAAGAACAAAACTGTTTTGTGCGTACATTTAAAAGCTTATTCTTTTACTTGTTCTTTGTGAAGTTTTGGATTCGTCGTGGAGTCATACGTGTTAAGAAAACAAGTTAAAGAAGCCAAGTTTTTGTTTTTAAAATTCATGTGCAAAGTCTGTGATTAAGCTAAGGGAGGTAACCCTTGCTTTCAAAATAAGTAGCTGTGGTGCCTGTACAGAATGGATTTATTCATATTTTTAATAGAATTTCATCCTTTCAAAAAGTGCCACTGTTGATGGGACCTTATTATCTATGATGTCATGTGAAAACAGAAGAGTTATGTCAAGTGATAACAAATTGTTAATTTTTAGAATTGCATTGTTAATATATGTATGTATCTAGCAGGTTTAGATATGTATGTGTGAACGTGTACATAAATGAACACATCTCTTTTAAATTTAACCAGAAAGATTCCATATCTAACTTCAATATAAGAATTAATTTTTAACATTTAATATTAGATTTTAATCATTTTCATCAACATCATTCCAAGTGAATCCAGTTATACACGAAGCTGTGTTAGAAGGATGATTTCACAATTTCTTAATTAGATATGGAAGCCTTCCCATTTTAACAAAATTTTGATTATAGATTTTTAATGTGCATACATTTTGATTGTGCTACATTTGTTTTAATTTACCCAAAATAACAATATTAGTCCTGGTCTACAGGCATATTTCTTTGTAAAAAATCTTGAATTCTTGGCAACCATCTTCCTTAGAATATGTGATTTGAAGTGATTTCATATACAAAATTTTGTCTTTCATAATTGCTTAATGAGTAAGTTGAACTGTTAAACAGCTCCTGAAAAGAACTAAAAAATCAGAAATTATTTTAGCAAATATTATTCAATATCGAACTAATGATATATTTGTTTTTAAATTATACTGTATAATATGCTGTGTGCAATGACTAAGACAGGCCTATATGTGTCTCTCAGGTTATGTTTTTATTGTGTTAACACACTTTTCATTCATGTTTTCTTCTTTACCATTTTGCCTTATCGTCAATTTCAAATTATATGTGTATAATATATCAAAAATTGTTGATATCCAAATGCATTGTTTAATATCAAGATCTTTTTTCTATTTCATCTCCGGAATATTTACATGTGGAAGTGTAATGTTGAGTGAAAAAAAAGTAATTTTTGTATTTCATAGGTTTCAAGTAGATATTTTTGATGAGAATAAATTGAATAGTACAAAAGTCTCCATTTTTTACCTATTTTTTTTTTTAAATTAGATTTTGTATTTTCAAAACAGATCATTCATTCCATTTGGGAATTGAAACCTTGTTTTTTAATCTAAACTTTTTAGAATGTTTTGTGCAAAAGATAAAAGAAGTCAAACTTCAAACTTTATATGATGAATTTTATTTTTAATTTCCGCAAAAGAAATTTAAAGAAATTTGAGAAAACGTTTGACTTCTTTTTTTAGCTGATCTAAAAGAATAAATTCAGTTTTAACTTCTGAAGAGAAACATCTTTTTTTTTAAGTGATATTTTGTTACCAAATAGTAGAGCAGATGAGAAGTTATTTACTTTTACTGTCTTATGTTTTAAATATTTATAGTGCATGTACATAGTCTTAACTGTACAGAACAATCCTATTACAATACATATCTTTTATTAACTTGGAAATATTTATATATCAATTGTGAATATCTATCCACTTTCCAGTTCCAAACATGTTGTATGTTATAAACATAATATAAAGTCTATATTTATCAGGTTTGGAATATAATTTTACAAATGTTTATTTTCATATTATCTAATGTTCCCTGATACTGCAGTTATTGTGATACAATAAATCCTAATGAAGAATTACGTTCAGTGTTTGTTTTTCCTGATTATTTAGATATGAGAAAATCATCAGTACTATGTACCGATAATACACAACAGAATTGATATTGTGATAGTTACAGATAATTATTCTTCTTGTAATGATGTGTGTTTGTTTATTGGATTTAATTCACTTGATCCAAGTACTGATGTTGTTTGAAAGCCAATTGTAGGAGCAATAGCACGAAATCAATAGTCCTGAATCAAAAATGAACATCACATATTAGGCAAATTTAAGGGTTTTAAAAAAACTCTACCAATAGATAAGAGTGCAGCATGGACCGACTTCAATCTTAACATCACACAGATGACATAGTAAAAACTAATTACTGATCACTCTAAACTACAATAACAGTCTATGTATGTAACTTGACATTGTTCTGGTACTGGTGGGTTGGGTAGTCTGCAACGTTAGGCATGAGTTCGATGCCCACGACAAGTAAAATTTGGTTCGGACTAGTAAAATTTTCTTTAATTCAGCTGTATATTGTATAGTAAAATATTCAATTTTGCTGGTTTGGACTACTAGTGCTTAAAAAAGTTAAAGGCACAGACTAGTTGGGTTGGTTAAAAACTTTTAAAAACAGGAGTTTTTCAACTGCAGAATAGTTGCACTTAATAAAGTGTGTAAACAATCAGTGATGTTAATCACTGAAACAATGCAACTCTTAACCATAATCATTTAAGCACATTTTATACAGCTGGTACACAACAAGATTGACTTCAAGGTATCAATATAAGACCTGTTCATAAGGTGTTTGGAGAAACTTGTAAAACAATGAAAAATGTAGGCAAATATAAGATCATCATTGAATGGAAAGCAGTGCAATACGTGTTCACTATCAGTTTATGACACCACTTGCACTGCAACAAAATATGTGTCATCTTAAAGGGATGACAGTAGCAAATCAATCGCTATATAATTCATTGTAACGTCTCGCTCTGTAGATGATCTTTACGCTGTAAATTTAATATCAACCCATACCTTCAAATAAAGATTGTTCTTAGGCCATCAGTTATTCCACCTCAGATGTAGGGGCAGTGTGTATGAAAAAAAAGATACGGTCATTCAATCACCAATACTCTCATAAATCGAGGGCAAAACCAGCCAGTCACAACCAAAAATAATATAATTGGGGAAAATACTAAAATAAAAGAAAACATAAACAAACATGATTTTTTCAAACCACAAATGAATAAACTATATATTTTCATTTTAATTGTTTCTACATCAGCCAATCAGAGAAGGCCAGGAAGTTTAACCGTAACTCAATCGACCAAACACACTAGACTCCGCCCCACCTGTCAATCAGATTTGCTACTGTAAAACATGTAGGTTACTGTAAATCTTTTTTTATAAAAATAAATCTTTTTTTGTTAACAGAAAAACATTGCACACTGCTTAAAAATTATAATATATGTACTTATATACTTAATAATATATGCCTCGTGTAAGATAATTCATAAAAGAAAAAACATAAACGACAAAAATCACAAATGTGCACGTGTTAATTCACATGAATTGTTCAATAAAACAGAAGTAATATGTCAAATTTCTTCACATATTCCCGTGGACATGCTTTTATGTGTTATCTTCAAATAGGCATATAAACAATGTGGGGCATCGACCTTTTTTCTTGTAAAAAATGTCATACATATCAATTATTATCAATTTTGATCAATGAGTTATACCCGCATTAAATACCCTTTGGTGACCCAATGTTAATGCTTTTAAATTGTCCTTTTAAACTTTTTATTAAGAGGCGCACAGTAAGGTTATTTGACTACCGAATGCGTACCTGACAGAGAAGTAGTTACAGGTCTTGCTAGGCGGTGATGCGTAATGTCTTACCTGCGCGCTAGATGGCGCTGACACGAATGTAAATTTCAAACTAAACTTTAGACCTGTGAGCCTCGTTAGATTAAACCCATGCCATGTCAATGTTAACGAACCGTTACCGAGCTAACTAAACACTGGTTTCTGTTTGAAAGGACACGTGAATTATGTTTATTCTAAAATTAAAATGTTAATTCCCGAACATTCACACATCTTCATTAACAAGAAATTGTTATTTTCCAACTGAAATTAATATTTCAATGTTGTTACCACTCCGTGTTTGGAGACTACTGCTTTCTTAAAGTACAAAAAAGACTGGTTTTCTGCCATGTTACTTCTTACTTATATTCCCGGGTCACAAAGCAGTGTATCGAAAAGGAAAGAGAGAACTAGTCTATTTCATGTAACAACTACCCGGAACTTTTCGTACGTGGCCCGTGTTCAACTATAATTTTGGTTGTATTCTTACGCAGACGAAAACTGCGCAGTTCTGTTGTATCTGTGTAAGCAGCCTTACTACATCAATAGTCTTCTGATGGCCACTATGGTACGCTGAAGACGTAGAACTCCCCATTTCTTCTTATTTACCTCAAGGGAAGTTGATTGTTATGCAGCTCAGCCTCCAGGGGACCAGAATAAATTAATAATTAATAAATTATTTTTATACAAAGCGTTTATTATGATAACAGTGTCACATAGTAATTTTCTTTTTAAGATAATTCTTGTTTAGTTGATAAATGTATATTTGGTTCTCTTTTCTCTGTTCGTCCAACGTTTTCCTTTTGTTTGGCCATGCCCATGGACTTACGGCGTTTGAATATCGTCTTAGTTTTTCGTATTTACTACTTTCTTAATGATAACATTATATAAGTTCCACAGAAAGAAATGCTTTATTATAATGAAAAATATCTGACCTTAATAGTTTTTGATTACGTTAGTTTACATGTATTTTCAAATGTTGATAGATCAGTGTATTCAGAATTGTTTCCAACCATTTTGATCCTCACACGCACCCTTTTGATACCATGTTTATTTGCAATGTCTGAACCAAGCATAGCATGTCTCCACAATGTTTATTCCAGGGCCGTAACAACCTGTAAAAATAAACGTACGTATGTACACATAAGTTTTCAAAAACTAAAAAAATTTCTAGACGTTAAACCCCTTATGAACAAACAAACAAATTGTTAGGAAACTATTTGTAATGAAATGTTGAAATAAAGATGTTAAAATGCCTATTGTCATGCTAGTTAATTACGAATAATATGTGACATTTACATATTTAGATATCTCAAACAGCAGGATTTGATTTTGCATATATATACAAACATTTCCAGGGGAAAAATCCCCGGTTCCCCCGTTTTCGGTATCGGCTCGCAATAGTGTACATGCATATACGTTAAAAACGGGGTTTTACGGCCCTGTATTCTCTAATTTAAAAATAACATGTGACCTTTGCTTTCTATGCCAGTACGTTTAGGAGCCTGGTCTTTCATTTTCTTATCAGTATCGTTTTCCTGCCTTTAAATGCAACAGTTATCGCTTGAAATTATATCAATCAATAACTCAAAAGTTCGCACATTTTGTTTTGTTACACAAAAAGTAAAAGTTCCAAACCTCAAGCGAGGTAACTCTAGTGAAATTGGAGAAAACTTGTTAGAGCTTTGAACAGGCTACATTTAGCATGATATGAATTGAATTGGAACGCATTGAACAAGTTTTGGTCAACTTAAATGGTGTGTTTTGTCATCCTATAATTGAGGACAAACATACCTACATGTACATGTATGGCGACACTTCGATTCTGGGACACCTGTCTGTAATGAACGACTAAGCTGAATAATTTATCCTGTTGAAGTAGGGAAAATTAAGATCTGGATAAGACGGAAATACGACCAAGCAAAACACTAACAAAGGGCAACGACAATTTAGAAAATATATAACAGAAATATATGAACGGACTGAAAATCTCCTATAAAATAAGTTCAAAATGCCACGTTCATTCAGCGAATTGGATGTAGTTGTTAAAGCGGTAAACGGATACCTCAAAACTCCTATTTTATCACCTTAATACCAGCTAGACACATTTTTCTGTTTTTCTTCTGTTTCTGATTTTTGTTTTTGTTTCATTTGTTTCTACCTTATTGTTTGCACAAACCCGAACCCAGACACAGCTTAAAACACGTAGCAACAACGATAAGTAGTTTCTATGCATTCTGTTATGATTGCACATTTTTATATGTTTTATTTAAATTTTCTTGTAATTAATTAAAACAGATGCACAAACTGAAACAATTTATTTATTACTATTTATGAAATCTTTGGCATATTAATGATATCTACACAACGATCGCTGGAATGCGAGAGACTCAATAATCAGCATTCACGTCGTTACGTTAAGCATCTCTCCTTTCTAACCTATTTTTTACATTTAATACTGTCCTTCAATTTCTGTCGTAATGTTTTTGTCTTCTTCCGAGCTTTGTCGCAATGTCACTGAAGTATTGCTGAAGCTACGTAACATCCTAATAAATGAAGCAAAATACTCTTCCCGTCAGGGGCATAGCCTTGAGGGTGCCTTTAGGCAATTGCCCCAAGAATTTTTTTGCAATTTTTCTTTATACTATGACAAAATTCCAGCATATAAGCAAAAATATGTTTGCGATAGACAAAAAAGCCCCCCAATCCCCCCTCCCCAACGACTTACCCCAGGCTACGGTCCTGCCCGTAAAATCTAGGAATTACAAGTGATAGATGTATATTGTGTTATTGGGGTTAAACATAACTTTCAACACGTGTTAAGGTCATATCGAAACGGTTACTGATGGCGACCTTAAAGTGCTCTCCCGCAGTAATATTACGCCGCAGACATAATTTAATGACATGATATTTCACTCGGTCTCATTATCCTGACACAAAGCCAATCAGTCCTTCTGCTACCCAATGGAAATTGCTTAGGATGGAGCAAGGCTGCCTTATAAGCCCAGGTTTGACGGTTGGGGATCGAACCCGCGCCTCCCGCTCGCAAACAGTCTTCAAATGAGAAACCGCGGTGATAATAAAGATAAAAGGATAAATTCTTCATACAATGTTAAATTAAACAATAGAGCATCCAGTCTTAGTATCTTTCACCTATTAGTTAGATCCCCGTCCGGGGCGTGCTAGTGTGAGAAAGTTGCCAGTGACTTGCCGTAGGTCGGTGATTTACTCCTAGTTTGTGATGCTTCCTTGTTGTTATTAACGTGTTCCAACTTTCCTTTGTTTATTTCATGTTCGTGGACGTATGGTTTTTAAATAGAGTCATGATTTTCTTACTTTTCTACTTACTGAATATCAATATGCTTTCTGACGTAATTCTCGACTTTCTACTTACTAAATATCAATATGCTTTCTGACGTAATTCTTGACTTTCTACTTACTGAATATCAATATGCTTTTTGACGTAATTCACGACATATTGTCAGTACTGTACGATGCCTTTAACATTTGTCATCCTTAATTACGCTTAACTGTGTTTTAATAGAAAAGAACATTTAAATATTTAATATAAAATGTAAACTTTTTTCATTGGATATATCAATAAGATCACTATCGCTGTATGTATATCAAGTAATTGCATATAAACTAATGTGAAATGTCGAGACTATATTTAAAATCCACGTAGTAAATTGATATGTGTCACCATGTCGTTGAAGGGTAACGTGTAGTAATTGAACTGTATTATCTTTTTAATATTCTTGTCATTTATCTAAATGCGTGTCTGATTAAGATCAATATTAAATCAACTTTTATCTCTATACCTGAGAAATTTATTGATTTTTTTTAATATTTGAAGTTTTTTGACATGATATTCACCAGTTTATGAAATGTATAATTTGTTTTAATTAGGTAAATATAATTTTTTTTGAAATACAAGGTAAATTTCATTTCAATTTGCACTGATGTCGAAATCATTGTTTTTTGCTATCAAGGTAATAAATATTGATGAGAGTAGGATATTAATTTGGCGGTATTGTTATAAATAATTAAAATAAACGAGTGCATTATGGTGAATTTTACAGTACTGATACTAACTAACATCACCGATATGGTCGCACGTTGATAATGATAATTGATATTGCAAGGGAGACAAATCCTTTAAATAGATATGTTTAATAAATGTCAAAATTCTTACATTGTGAAAGTTTTGTTCTGTCTTGTATTATATTTTTTTGATTTGATGGTTGACGATTTTATTCTTTCAAACTGTTGATCCTTTACTTTTATCTTTTGTCGTTTTTGTCTGAAGCACTTGTTTTGAATTTCATATTGGCATTCACCTTAAGGGACACAGATTTTGAAAAACCCTTGAATCTATCTTTCTGAAATGTGGCATACACTATAAGTATGGTATGGAGATAGTGCACACAATATCTTTTTCATTTCCGTCGAAAAATATACGATTGGTGGCCATTTTGAATTTCATATTGGCATTACCTAAGGGAAATCTTGGCATTTACCTTAAGGGAAATCTCATAGACTATC
>JAUMGZ010220106.1:0-11514 GCA_032359645.1 Pododesmus macrochisma
CATTTCTATATAAACAACAAATATTGATAAACAGAATTCATATGATAATATAAAATAAGAGAACAATGAAAGATTTGTTATTTCATATAAATACTATACATAGCTATTCTAGTTGAGTTTATGTCCAAGTCATAGTGTCAGGTTTTGGCTGCACTGTTGTGCCCCGTTTCTGACCCCACGATTTGCAAATTTCGGCCAGGTTATGCTTTGCTGTTGCCACATTATGCCTTGCTGTTCCATAATTGTTCACATTCTGCCATGTTTTCAAATGGGGCGGCCAAAACGTGACGCTATGACTGAGGCATAAGGTTAAAGCATTTATAAAGCTATTTACATGAAAGTAACAGATAAATAAAACATAAACTAAAATATAATGCATTTGAACTTACATTGTAGTCTTAAAGTGTGGATATCAATTTAACAGAAAAATTAAAATAAAAAAATCTATATATTATGCATTCAAATCAAGCACTGATTGTTCAGCAAAAGCAAAAAAGCACAGATATTTTGGGACATCTTGTATCAAACATTTACAGTCATGTGGCAAGTGTAATGAACCTGAAATGCACTGACAACAGTCAATAATCAATTATCTATTGAATTTATACCAGAAATTCTAATCTTTGATTTTGCATCGTGTACATGACCTTTGATGTTATCAAAAAACGATACAGCTCTGTCAAACACCCAATGATGAAATATTAACATTATCAACAAATATAAACTATCCCTTTTCTCTGGACATATAATAGTACACTGTTTAAAACAATTCAATCATAAGTTATTAAAACTACTCATGTTTAATCTATATCACTAAAACTCAGTGTGCTTCCAAGATTTATCTTTCTTTGACTCTCTGTATTGTGACCTTTCTGACTTTTGAGATCTTTTGGATTTTTTATGTGACAATATTTCATAAGCGTTCTGTATTCTGATGAAGTTCTCTTTGGCTTCTTCTTTCTTTGCTGGATCTTTCTCTTTGTCTGGATGGTGCTCCCTAGCAAGTTTACGATAACGCTTGGTGATTTCTTCTTGCGTAGCCCCTTCTTTCAGTCCTAACGTCTAAATAACAAAGTGAGAAATGAAATCACATGCATTTAGCTGAGATGAAAGATAAGTCTGATTATATCTTAATTAAGCTATATTCAATTACATGACTGTATAATTAGTTTTGAATAAAAAAACAATTCTGTGATCAACAAAATTATTGTCTTTCTGTTATTAACAAAACTAACTTTGATTTTTTAACTAGGCTTTCCAAACTAAAAAATAAACACATAATATTTTAGACAAGGGATTCAATAATTCTAACCAGGGTCGTATCTCAGTCTTGTTGTCCAGTGGAGCAATGATCATGAGTTTGCATGCATGCCAACTTTTTAATATTTCCTTGGGGGAGAAAATGTGTAACAAATCTTGAAATGTCTTAATACCTACTGTATATAATTATGCAATGCCCTACATGACATAATAGTGGTGTAATCTGCCTAATTTAATCAGTTCTGTGCAATACACTAAGTTAAAGCAAGCTGATAAAGAAGGTTAAGGAATTATATGGATATATCAAAAGCGAAATGTGTGTGTGAAAAATAGGGAGACTCCCTCCTAAATAGGGAGCGTTGGCAGCTATGTGACTGTCACTGTAGTGTACATGTACACATGACCAAGCTGCATGAGTTACATGTAAAACTTTATATTTATATTACTTTGTATGCATTTGTTTCCCCAGTTGGATCTAAGGATTCCACAATCTGCTCCCAAATCCTACTGAAGCCATTCACTTTATAATGTTCATACAGTTTTTCAAAAGTCTCTTTTGTTTCATTCCAAGCAGGAGATTTGAAAAAATTTGGGATTGCCTCCCTTAGAGGTACACTCTCCCCATCAGCTGTTTGGATTGAACCATTTAGGTAAATACCTGCCCCCCACATGGTCATATACAAGCAGCCACATAAAGACAGAATTGCAATACGTTTGCAGAAATGTCTTCTTGCTCTTTTTCCAGAACGCCATTCCCTTCCTTTCCAGTTTACAGCTAGAGATGAAAATAAGACACTGTAAATGATGTTTGACGATTGAAACTGCATCCAAGGAAGACCCATCAATGCTCCGATTAACGGCCATTTTATTGCAGCTTTTTCGTTGCCGATGTTAGCAACGGTATGGACTCCTGAAAAGATACAAATACCAAAGCAGAAAAACATAAGTGATTATTTTTCCAAAAGGCCATTATATTTAAGTGAATATTAATTACAGATAGTAATGATTTTATTTAAAAGGAATAGGCTGGCAGTGCATTATCTATTTTGTAAACTTTTAATATAAAGAATAAGACAAATATGGATGTATCATTGAATTAATTATGAAATGAGGTAGTAGTTTTTTTTAAATGTGAAAAGACTGAAAATGAAATGAATGAAAAAGTATTGGGAATAGAGGGATTGCACGTGACGTCACCGGTCCCCCACATTGGAAGGCAAGCTTAATTTTTTAAACAAATTATATAGTGGAAAAACAGGGTGTAAAAACTGTGTAATATTAATCACTTATTCATTCACAGAATTTCATTAAATTAATACATTTAAAAAGAATAAAAATCATGCTTTACAATGATGTTAAAGAAAAAGTATTTTATTTGTATTTGAATCGGTAGCGACTGTGTGAATATGGTCAATTTTAGTAAGATTATATTGTCAGCACTCGTCAGTTGCCCTTTAAATCGCTAGTTTAGGGTGACTGTGCAAAGCCTCTTTTGTACATGTATGTGTTTAATTGATTCAACAGTGGAAGCATTACAAGTTGCTAATTTCCAAAAAGATTTCAATAATGGTCCCGGAATTCAATCATATTCATCATATATGATTTCAAGGTGCACACATGATTAATTTTTTTCATGTTTAAAATTTTGAAATTCATTATAATTCAGAGATTTCTTAATCCACCCTAAATTAGCAATGTGACAATTTGTCGGCATTCAAGATTTGTTTGCGACATCGTTTTAATAGAGAGGAACTCTTCCTCTAACATGAACAATATCAGAAAACGGCATTCATTCAAGGGGCAGAGGAATCTTAGCCTAGTGCGAAATGCGACTCAAATGAGAAAACTTCAACTGACTTTCATCACTACTACGGATATCATAATTATATATGTAGTTGAAATGACTATAACATGACACACAATGACGTTCCTTTGTTTTATTGGGGTTTAACATCCCTTCAACTCATTTCTAGGTCAAAATAAGACAGTTTTTGCTTGTGACAGTGCACACTTATGGTGACTTTATAGTACTGTCTTATATATCACACCACAGACACATTGACATGATACTTCAATGGGTCACATTATCTCGACACCAAGACAACCAGTCCTTTTCTCACCTTGAAATTCTGAGCACTTAGCAGGGAGCATGAATATTGCCTAACAGTAACATCTTGAGTTTTGAGGCGGTTGGGATTTGAACCCTCATCTACCAGCAACCAAACACAAAATGAAGTGATTTGGACAAAGACAATAGTGATAGAGGAGAGATAAACATGACTTAATTAATCAATTCAAGTAGACAGCGCTTATAAATAACGTTAACAAACATACCACAGACAATTCCGATAATAGGCAGTACAAGTGAAAGTAGATGTCCTTGCATTGTTGACACGTAATCTTCCGGTAATATAACAATAACCAACAGTCCCCACGTATATCCAACGGCGAGCTCTCCGGCAAAGCGACAGATATTAAACTTTGGTCTAGCTAAAAATGTAAGCCTATGTTCAAACTCTTTCATGTAATTCTCATCTTCGTTGCACTCGTGAACATACTCCGGGAGTCTCCAAAGATCCCGGAACCAACCCAACGTAAAACCTCCCCAAGATGACCACCAAACGAAAGCATGTCTGTCACGCCTCAGGTAAAAATGATGAAGGCCTAGCCATCCGAAGAAGAACCACAGGACATATGCTACGACGATGTTCGCCATTTCTTTAGATCTGACGCACCTCAAAATTCCTATTGGCAAAATTGAAACTGAAATACCATTTCAAGCGTGGTTGCGTCCTTTCCGTATTTATTGTTGGTAATTTTAAATCTTCTTCCTTTACATGCTTTGAGTATTTCACATGCTGTAAAATCACGTAGGAGACCCTGATTAGGGGATTCCCAACAAGTCTCTTCACGCTTGCGCACGAACTGTTTTCGTTTCTAATTATAGCTTTAGGCGACGTGTCCTTAAAAAATGTTTGACTGGTTACCGTAAAAAAATTTGCTTTGTAAACAATGTAACAACTGCGGTACGCATTTAGACTGTTTGTGTTTTATAATTCGTAAAGTTCATAGAAATCTTAAAACACACGACAATGTAATTATAGAAAATAAATTAACAGAATACGCATAGATCTATCATACACCGCAGGAAAAGTGAATTTAGTACTGGGGAATCCCCTCCCATGAGTCAACGCGGTTTGTTTACATGTCGTGAAGGAAACTCCAATATGGCGACATCCATGAATGACACCTGTCTGCAGTGCAAAAGGTCGTTCTAAACTTAATACTGTCAACACGACTGATTTAGGATTAAACAAAACTATTCAGAAAACGTAATCATGGACAGGAAAGCAGGGAATTTAACTAAAAATCCACAGGATGCAGTCAGCTGTCTTAATTGGATAAAAGTATGTAAAAGCTAAGCCTACATCAGTAGTACACGTACATGCATATCTAGTCCTTATTATCTGACTCTTCGACCTTTTAGTTTTGAA
Source organism: Pododesmus macrochisma (assembly GCA_032359645.1). NCBI lineage: Eukaryota > Metazoa > Mollusca > Bivalvia > Pectinida > Anomiidae > Pododesmus > Pododesmus macrochisma. Next base: position 4,755 of record JAUMGZ010220106.1, read on the forward strand.
ATGTTTTGATTTTTTAAGGCCAACAAATTCCCCAAAAAGGGTGGGGAATGACAATAAGCGGTTTAAGTCAGAAAATTTGGACTATAAGTACAAGACAAGACCATATAACTATGCATGAAGAGGTTTGAATGTAATTCCCATTTACCCAGCGTAGTCGTAAACTAAACGTACTTTTATGTAGACTATATGTATGTCTACTGTCTAAGGACGTGCATGTATGCATATGTGCTCTAGACGTTTTGGCGGTTTTGTCCACTTGTAGCATCATATTTGATTATTGTTAAACGGAATGTATAAGAAAGCCATCGTCAGAATATAATAAGATGTGGTGAGGCTCAATAGTTTAACCGCTTGTCGTTTTGTTGTTGTTAAGTTTAAGCTGAGCCTCGGACACATCCTCCACAATTGTGAAAGTTAAGGGAGGATTTAAAGGAGGACATTGACCGTGGCTCCTAGACTTTTTTGATTTTTATAACATAATATTAATGAATTGCACTGATTTTTGATCCGTATTATTCAGAAAGAGAAAGTATATCAAACAATGTATTACACATATGCTGCATGACTTAAAACTACCGTCACTCCAGGAAAGACGCAAACAACAACGGCCCATCATGTACTACACAGTGGTCGAGGGGCTGGTACCAGCAACAGACCCGGAATATTTTATAAAACCACAGAGGAACAGAAGGAAGATCACTGCAAAACAAATTCGGAGACTACCAAACGCAGAACATTATCGCTAGACAAGAGACAAACAACTCGAAACCGTACCAACTTTTTACTTGCAGAACAAACATATACCGGAACTCGTTTTTTCTAAGACAATAGCAGACTGGAACCATCTGGAAGATAGTATCGCGTGCGTAAAGACAGCTGAGGGCTTCATGGCTGCCCTCCGGCAGTTGGACTAATGGACCAACAGCAATAACCGTCTACGGTTCCTGCACCCTGTACCAATACATATACAGATACAATGCAATATGTTTCTTTCTTAAACAAATTTTATAATATTCGCAGAATGATATTTGTCCACGTTATATTTAACACAAAGAGTCAAAGAATAAGAGCAGCTTCAATAATGATAACAAATTTAATTAATTTATTTGATAATTAACTTCATCACCGACATGACTTTACGTATTTATCAAAACAAACAATAGAAATATGCATCTATCGCTGCGCTCGACGTGACGACCCCTTTCAAATGTTGTCATAAAGTTGTGTTTCACTAAATTCCTATAGCTGCCCGTGACAAACACATTTCTTTAATGGTTTCTCTTGTTTCTTTAAACATCTTACTGTGGTGCAGGGTCGTAGCCTGCTGGAAGGGGGGGTGCAATTTTTTTTCTACGACAAAATTCCCGGCAAATCGGCAAATATATGAGTGGCAGAAGAAAAAAGTGTCCCCCCACTGACTTACCCCCAGCTACGGCCCTAGAGTGTCAGTACCATGTATAAATATACACGTGGTATATTATACACAAGTAAAGCATAGGGCTGACATAATTGAGCAATAAATTGCCAAAGAGGATCCGTGAATGGTCTTCAGATTTTGAAGATAAAGATAAAATCCAATTACGGATCGACTAACATATACATCAACATTAAAGTGAGTTTTATTCCCTGAGCGCTCTGTATTTGTTTTGTATAGTACCTACACAGCAAGACATTATTCAAAAATACTAAAAATAGTGTGACGCTTGTCTGCCACGAAATGTATTTTACTGTCACCATCAGTTTACTGTAACAGAAACACTGATTTCCTTTTGTTGAGTCGCTGATGACGTTATTAACCTTTGTCTGAAATGACGTATTGTTTTAACATGAAAGTAAATCAAGTTCAAACGAAATTTTGTATATTTTGTCTATATCCCGGATCAATATTTATTAATACCCACAGTTATATATACGTTATGATAAACATATTAGACAGCGTTGTTACGTCTGTTTGTTGATAGAAGCAAACTGCAACGTGCTGATAGTCACCACACCCTCCAAATGCATATGTTTACTAATTACACTGATTTATAATCAACCTTTAATTGATAATATTGACTTACATGTTTCATTGATCTGTATTTTCAACAATAAAATAAACTTATAAATTATCTAAGCCAACAAAAAACATGTCTAAGCAAAGCCTTTTGTTTCGTACATGTTTATGATGAATTGTGTTTATTGATGCAACTGTCAATCGTTACTTTGGCTTGCGACAGCTTTTACAATTAACGGTTCGTTATGTCATTTTCTATTCAAACTTACAATTTTCAATTAAACCGTAATGTTGACAATTGAATTAAAGTTTAGTGGAGACCTGCTGTTACTGACGGAACAATGAACAGTCGTTACGTATAACCAGCACATGAAACCAGACTCATGTTAAATGATTTAGTGTCAATTTACTTACATGCTTAGAATAATACATTGCAACTCTTGACATTCAATTGGCGACAAAGAGGCAACACGATATCTGTTTCTATTCTGTGTGCGCACGCGACAACTAAAAACGGATTTTTTCTCTATCGCGTACCCAGCAATACAAACACACATTTCATTTTAGTTATCGCGAGCGCACGCGATAGAACAACTTCTGCGCCACATTACATTCATGCACTATAGACAGCTTATTGGCCTATAACTAGTATTTTGATATTGAGTACATTACTGTTGATAAAAAATTATATAGAAATACCTACTATTTCTCACTTGTATATAATTATGTAGATGTGCTCTATATCAAACTAGAATGCTTAACAGAGAAACAGGGGTCCATATGGTGCATTGGGTGTGCCTATATGTCTTCACACTTGTTTGAATGTTCGTATTACGTGGTATCTGTCTCCTCCGATATTTTATATTATTATTCCTTTTATATCCCCATAAGATAATATATCATCCAACTTCAAAGAAACATTAACCATCACACGTCCACTCTCAGAGTCCTACCGCACTCCATATTACTACATGAATAGCTTAATGGGTAATTGACAATAGGTTTGAATCAACATACACACACAATGCATTTCCCAAATGTACAATCCACACTCACCCTCCAACATCCATCAAAATTCAAAACTCCACACACAAAATGATAAATTAAGCCCACAACCATAAAAAAAAACAGGCAAATGACAATAAAGCATATGAATATTTTAAGAACACGTACATTTGTACTAATGTATTCTCATAATATATACTGATACTTATAATAACATGTACATAATATTTACATTACCTCCAGAGAAATAAATAATACGATAATCTTTCATGTCGACGCACTAATGCCTAACTTCTTGTATCTACTTGCATATATCATCAATATATCACACACACACACACACACACACACACACACACACACACAATCAACAAGAAGTAATGAAGATGTTGTTATACTCCTATTACAATAAATTGTTATATATAATTTTTAAACCCGATTCCTTTACAGGTTGTTGGTATTGGCAACGCTAGCGTTGGGAAAACGTGTTTGGTCAAGCATTTTTGTGAAAGCAAGGTACGTATTAATGTTATCGTCGTCGTCATCGTCGTCGTCCAATCGGATCACTTCGCCCTTTTCCGTCGCATGCTTGAACATTTTTTTCTCGCGGAAATGGTCGAGCGTTGTCCGATTGCGTCGTCGTTGTCATCGACGTCGTCTTATCGGATCACTTCGCCCTTTTCCGTCGCATGCTAGAACAATTTTTTTCTCGGAAATGATCGAGTGTGGTCCGATTGCGTCGTCGTTGTCATTGTCGTCGTCATCCAATCGGATCACTTCGCCCTTTTCTGTAGCATGCTTACAGAACATTATTCGCGGAAATGGCCGAGTGTAGTTCGATTGTGTCGTCGTTGTCGTCGTCGTCGTCGTCGTCGTCGTTGTCATTTTCGTTGTGATAAACAGAACTACATATAAGACATTTGATCAGGTTCATATTATTTTTAAAGGGTGTTGGGACATAAGAAGATGTTCTTGTTTTTTTGTTTGTTTTATTTGGGTTTAACGTCCCTTCAACTCATGCCTAGGTCATATCAAGACGGAAGTCAAGATGTTCTTGTGTTGGCAGACTTACAATACGTTCATCAATACAGAAACCAAAAAACGGTGTCACCAAAGAGGCAACATTTCAAAAGCTCTTCTATCTTGCCTTCTGTTATCTGTGCCCCTGTACTCTGCTAACAGATTGGAGAATGAATGGTTTATATGATGAACTTGTCTATCATTCTTACACTCTATATGTAAAATCATCTATGACAGGATAGACAAATTAAGGGATATTAGTTTGTCTTATCATGGTGTTGTTTCTTCATATTTAGAAAAAAAGTGCCTGCGCCTCTTTAATTGGGAAACATTAGCGACATTCGTTTCAATTGGAATATATACGTTAGTTTGTTTCATTCATACGACCACTAAAACTCTGCTCAATAACTACATCATGGAGTCGTCTTTGCGCCAGGTAATGACCCAAACATACATGTTAATTACTTTCATATACCTTAATTAATGATGAAACAAGAAGAAATAGGATCAACAGAAAAAAACTTCTTGACAAACAATCAATAGCTTCACCAACAAATCACCACCAGAATAAACTAGCAAAGTGAGACGGGCATTTAAAAATGACGTCAAACCAACCAAATGGATGAGAGGACCTCGCTATTGACCCGAAGCCAAGCTACAAATCACTTAAATCTATATAAAATGCTGTAGCTCTTACATAACAGGATAAATGTACGGAAGATTTGGACGAGCTCAGTAACGATGACGGAGAGGTTAATATAACTGATTTATTACAGCTAGATAGAGAAATATAATTTTATGTTTAAGATGTATATTTTGGTATGTGTTCAGTTTGCTCGTTTTTTGCAAGCCAAGTTATGCTACACTACGATATGATAAACGAACTGAAGGGAAGTAGCTCGTATACTTTGGCTAGTGGAGAAGCATTAAGCTCAGCTCTTAATTTATTGATATGGTGTTTTGCTAGCTAGTGAGTGTTAAAATGCATAAGTAAAACACGAAAAACAGTGTCGTAGCCTGCGTGGGATGGGTTTGGGTTTCGGGGGTACCCTCCAGAAAGTTTGCAATTTTTCTTTTTTAATATATGAACAAATACCCGGTAAATATATAAATATATGTGTTCGATAAAAAAATGTTTTCCCCCTCCCCTACAGGTTTTCCCCAGGTTACGGCCGTGATTGTAGTCCTATAAAATATAAATACAAGTCAGAAAAATACAAATTACAAAGTGATGCACTATACACACTGTTGGATCGGACAGTAGTTAAGATCTTCCCCACTAGACTAATTTCAACCGTGATTGGTATGTAGGAAACATCATTAGGGGAAGAAGATTATAATGCATTCCGCTGTTGAACCGCGACCCCCTCTGGAAAACCGCTAGAGTATAAAAAAGAGGAACATTTTAACAAATTTAAAAATCTCTTAACAAAGCTAGAAGGCATATATATAAACAAGCTACGCTTGTAGGTGTATTAACTTTAAAACATTGAGAACTAAGTTTATTCAAGGCGTGTCTAGTGCATGTGTTTCAGGGTTCAAGCTTCAACAATACAGCAAATTTGTTATTTTTATATTTTCGACTTCTCCACAACCGTCAAACCATTCTAAGATGCATTGAAATGAAAACTTGAACAAATATCATAAGCAAAATTTCTTCTTATAGGAGACACTGGGTGGTATGCTTGCGTGATAGTATGCAGTAACTCTGAACTATGAATAACCAAGTTTATTTAAGGATGGAATTATGGCCAAATATAGGTTCCAAACACCGTAGCAACTATGTGAAACTAGATTATTTAGCTTCACCAAAAGCACAAGTCCTATTTCAAATTAATTTTCAGGATGCGTCTAATAATGAATTTAATGTTCACTATTAATTCACCAGTATTATTGTATAATTTTATTTCCACTCTTTGGAATTAAGATTAATTCTTTTTCATTTATTTTGCTTTGCTGCTTAAATTATATGGACGGTTTTCCGGCAGAACTTTTTGACATGTTTTGTTCAATTATATCAGAAATGAAAATAATGTTAATTTTAATTGACTCTACAAAACAATTGTATTACTGTAACGAGAAGAGAAAACAACATAATTTTCAAAAAATCATTTAAAGAAAAAATTGATTAATGAAAGTATTTTTAAATTCAAATCCATAAATTTAAATGGCTTCGATAATTTTTGTTCATGATCACCTTATATTATGAAGAACGCTTATTGATGGCGATCCCGGATGACTTGGACCATTAATTAAACCGTTTTGATTGAACTCTTTATTTCCTCCATTTCTGAAGATTCAACATTAATATACATGTAAACAAAACCACACACACACACACACACACACACACACACACTTGTATGCCACACATTTGTATGCCACACATGTACATATACTATTAATGATTTAACATAATACAAAGTTTACATGAATCATAATTCAAAATATTCATTTATATTTACAAAGAACATAAATAATGAGGTAGCAACAATTGACCACACACAGCGACATTCACGCACGTGCGTATGCACACACACACACACACACACACACACACACACACACACACACACACACTTGTATGCCACACATGTACATATACTATTAATGATTTAACATAATACAAAATGTACATGAATCGTAATTCAAAATACTCATTTATATTTACAAAGAACATAAATAATGAGGTAGCAACAATTGACCACACACAGCGACGTGCATACACGCACGTATGCA
>JAUMGZ010220117.1:0-11513 GCA_032359645.1 Pododesmus macrochisma
CTAAATGCTGATTAATATTTTTTTTGCCTAACAGGGCCCTTTTTTCTAAAGATCCTATCATTGATAAAACTTGCCAAAGGAAGAGTATTTAACGGATAAGTATTTACGATCAATGGTGGATATGACAAATGCGGTATCAATCACCATTTACTGTTTTTTTTAGGAACAATACCAACTGGGGAAATATGTAACGTTGATATGAATTTGGTTTTAAAAGGACTAGCTATCCTGCCTTGTGTTACTTCATTCTATATTGTTTCAAATGTCTGTGTCTTGAGAACATTGGCAAACATTAAATTATTTGCTTCAGTAGGTTGTCTGTGTCCTTGATAATTTAGCCTATAGCCATTTGTGAAGCATCACAACAATTCCTGGGCCTCTTTAATGTTAGGGTTTGTAGTTAAAGCCGACGTAATGGGTTCAAGTTTAATTGATGATTCACGTTATAATCAAAGATTATTTAACTCAATTGACCTGTTCAAAGCATCTAGGAGGATCACTATTAGTAATGCTACTTTGATATTTTTCAGTTTGAACTTGATGCATATGCAAAAGCCACAACTCACTATCCACTATACCCCAACTGCGTTGTGGGTATCGAGCCTTGCGTAATCTAAACTGCTCGTCATAAACCATCCAGCCCATTCCTGCCGCCATTGCAGCCCCCATGCGGATTATCCGCGTGTATTTAAACATACCTTGTGTTTGATCTAGATGGGCAAACAATCGAGTATATATTGAAAATATTATGAAAGCTATGGTCCAGATTTCTATTGATGTGATCTTGTTGTTTTAATTTTATCTATTTTTAACAACCAGATCCCCACCCACGAAGCAAATGCGTTGTTCGTGATTGGTTTCTGTTGAATTTACCAACATGAATGACAGATCAATGAATAAACCGTTTATTATATGTTGCCTAATTGATCCCGACATATAAAACCTAAAACAAATATGACCATCTGTGTACAGTGGTGTGTCAGCCATATTTCTTGAATGAGCTATCACCGGCAGGGCCTACTCTTTTACCTCAATATCTGTTTCAAGACCAGGAGATTGGGAATTGTTCGAGTATGCCCCCCTTGAGCTTTCGAAACATGAGCCTCGGTCTTCCTTTTCCTCCCTTTCCCTCTTACGAACATTCTTTCTATTGATCTACATCTAAACTAGTAAATAAATATGTAATGTACTAGAAGCATACATTGCAAATCATTAAAGTTAGTCACAATTATAAGGATTTATTAACAGTTATTTGAAATCTAAACTCGATATAAATGAATTAAAACTAAAATTCGAAATTCAAAAAGGTCTTTAGTTATATAAAAGATTATTGACATTTAATAATGCACAATCTGTACATGACGTTTAGAATAATACTGTTTACTTGAAAGCTCGTTAGCATAACAAGTTATTCGGTACAGACATCTGTGTCTTACGTGTATCACGTGTCAACTGTTATGATCACTTGGTACAGCCACCCGTATCACGTGTCAGCGGGGTATACACAATCAAATATATTTTTAAATCATATCAATCCTTTTTTGTTGTAAATATACAAAAATAGTAGAATAGTAGAAATTCGAAAAACAAGACGATATTTTTACATTGTTTTTATATACATTTCTTGGTAACATTTATATACTGTTTAAACAATTCCTATGCCTGTTTCAGGTCATATATCCTGTGTGTGTGTTACATTTCACAAATATGATACAGGTGTTTTGCCTCCAATAGATATTGTATTTGTTAGTTTCCCGTGTCCGATTGCAAGTTTTTAACCAAATACTGCATTTCATAGTACATAAATGAACAAAATATCATTCGTTTTATATATCGTATTTTTCATATAAGATCTATTTGTGTTTGAAAGACACTTAAATTGATAAAGATGCCTTTTTGTCAATTTTAAGACGTATTGAGACGAATACACTGTGCGATATTTACTTCTTTCATGTAACCACCATCTAATTTTATTTGTTGTAATAACATAGAGCACGGCATTTTTCTGTCATTACATAATTATATCACTAATCAATTGTTGCATACATTGACACACTACACAAAACACAACAGTATGATGTTATTATGCTGAATTTGTATAGTAACTTGAATATGTAAAATGCTGCGTTCATTGACCTCTTTGCACTAACAAACGGGAAACCAGCACGACGGGGAAATCACCTGTATGCAAAAAGACGTGTTTTTCCTCCTTTATGACTTTGAAAGTTTCTACCAATTTTCACGAAAAGGCTCAATTTGGATCACATCATCACTTTTGACGTTAAATTCAAAATTTTGATTTGTACCATCTGAAATTCTAGTATTTTGAATTGTAAAATAGTAAATCGAAAACCAAGACGATATTCTAAGGCCGTAAGTCCATGGACATTGGCAAACGATAAGAAAACGTTGGACGCACACAAAAAATGAACCAAATATACATTTATTAACTAAAAAAGGAAGCATCACGAACTTCTATTAAAAACTAGAAGCGAAACCAGGTGCTCGCGATATGGTAAGCGTTTCCTGCTACACATGTGTCACCCGCCGCGATGCCTCCGTGTCATTCCGGTGTATGGTAACCTTTTCCACTGTTTAAAAAGGAGCAAGTGTCACCATAAGAAAAAGTCACAGTTATGGTGACGAAAGAGCAAAGGAGAAAAACCATTAACAGGAGAGGAATAGAAATAGAAACATCATTAATAAGGCAGAGAGGTAAAGATAGGGCGACGAGTAGTAAACCCCTTCCCCTTTGTACCGTGCATTCTACTTGTTATATAAATATATTAATAAACATATATATATAAATATATATAATCAAAGACAGACATTCGTTATAGTATTGTTTGGATGGGACTGCCCTTCGTTACCATAGTGATTTGTAACAACACCCCCTCTAATAGATACTGTTATCATTGTGCAAGTTTGTATTTAAATGTGACTGTTAAGGTAAGAAATCTATTAAAGCTTTATTTTCAATTTACAAACATGCAACTTTGCATTTGGAAAGAAACAACACATTCCAAACGATTTCACTTAATTTCTAGTTGCGCTAAAAAGTGCAAATGGGGCGTAACGACACCATACACAATACATTGTTAAAAGTATATATATTCAAGTGTGTTGATAATGAGGAAATGCATTTCTTTATTTCAAAAATTTAACAAAACAAAACATTTCACATAATGTGACTCCGTCGGGGTTGTAAGCTAGCGGTCCTTAGTACAAGGATTTACCCCACCCTGATAGGACACAATATTCCCATGTCCATTTCGAATAAAAGTAGACGTAGCATAATTTCTGTGTTATCCTAATTGCTTGCATGTTTATGTCGTCGATTTTCTTCCTGTCCTATCGTTTAGTGTTAGCCTTTTGTATTTTATCACGGTAAAAAAAATAGGAAGTAACGTTAAGCATTCATTCAAAAAACAATCAGCCACACTAACATATTACGCCGTAGACACATTGAATTGATACTCCGTAACACTATTCTGACACGGAGTCAGCCAGTCTTTCTCCTATCCCGACATGCTAAAAGCTTTCATGTTGTACGTTTTAGGTTTGACAAGTCCTTGAACGCCAGTACGTTTTCACCACACGAGACATGAATGCGACTAATGCCAACATTACGTTTTCAGACCGCCTGAATGATGTGACTGGTGGTTTACTCTTTTCACGTACATGACGTTTCTTCGTGAAAAGCAGATTTTACAAATTAAAGTGCATGTCGTCTGTTTAAGCCATAAAACTGCCGGATTAATGCCAATCATCCCATATGGTAAAACAAGTATTTGATCAGCGCTTGTATGTCTTCAATGTGATCTATTAGGCGATATTGTTCACAGCGATTCAGTTTGAAAGTAACAAAATGACTCTGACTATACAACATAATCCGACCTTTCAAAAAAGTAAATGAAAAACAAATACGTATTACATGGAGAGATAATAAGCAATTACTACCAAGATAATAGTTGTTGTTGTTGTTACTTGCGTAATTCCCGGGTGGTGTGGTCATTAGCTGTAGTTGAAAGATGAATATTTCTTATATATAATGTTAAATTTGTATGTCGCCTGAGAAGGATCAGGTGACATATTGTGATGTTATTTGTCTGTCGTCGTGCGTCGTGCGTTGTCCGTAGTTCATAAACTTTTCACATTTTCAACTTCTTCTCAAGAATGGTTGGGCTAATTACAGCCAAATCTGGCAGGAAGCATCCCCATGGGCAGCTGCTTCCAGTATGCGAATTAACAGTGGCTCAATAAGGGGCAAAGGGGGGTTATTTTAGACACATTTTAAACAAAATCAAAACTTGATATACATGATCCTAAAGTCAATGTTTACAAAGTTTGCGAACGAAAACAAAATATGTGCATAAATGAACCACTTGGGGGCGCTTCAGTCAACATAAGATATGTTCACATTTTTGTCTTCTTCTCATTAACAGCTCGGCCTATTTCAACCAAATTTTGAAGAAAGAATACAAAGGGGCTTGCCCCCATAGGGGCCCCATAATGGAGCAAAAGTCTTAAAATTAGTAAATTTTTAAAATTCTTCTTCTAACAAACCGATGATCTGATTACTTTTATATATGATATGCATTATCCTTGAACCAATGTTTACAAAGTTTGCAACGGGAAAAAAAATCTGTAAATAAACGAATTACTAGGGAGCGCTTCTGTCGACATTTTCACACTTTCGATTTCTTCTCAAGAACCATTGGGCTAATTTCAAGCAGAAAGTGCCACCATGGTAAGCTGCTTCAAGTTTGCGAATATAAAGGGGTTGACCTTTAATACAAATCCCGTCCGTCGTCCGTCCGTCCGTCCGTTCCGTTCGTCGTCCGCCGTCCGTTGTTAACTTTTGCTTTAAATGACATCTCCTCTGAAACTACTGGGCAGAATTTAACCAAATTTGGCAGGACGCAGCCTAAGGGGAAGGGGATGCAAGATTGTACAAATGAAGGACCTGACCCCCAGGGGACAGGTGGGCGGGGCCAAAAGGGGTAATTTTCACAGTATGCCTTCAAACGACATCTCCTCTAAGACTATTGAACAGATTTCAACAAAATTTGGCTGGAAGCATCCTTAGGGGTGGGGGATTCAAGATTGTACAAATAAAAGACCTGACCCCCAAGGGGACAGGTGGGCGGGGCCTTAAGTGGTAAATTTGACAGTTTGCCTTTAAACGCCATCTCCACCGAGACTATTGGGCAGATTTCAACCAAATTTGGCAGGAAGCATCCTTAGGGGAGGGGATTCAAGATTGGACAGATGAAGTCTCTGACCCCCAAAGGAAAAGGGGGCGTTGCCAAAAGTGGTAAATGTGACAGAATGCCTTTAAACGACATCTCCTCTGAGAATATTTGGCAGATTTCAACCAAGTTTGGCTGGAAGCATCCTTAGGGGTAGGAGATTCAAGATTGTACAAATAAAGGACCTGAACCCCTAGGGGACAGTTGGTCGGGGCCTTAAGGGGTAAATTTGACAGTTTGCCTTTAAACACAATCTCCTCTGAGACTATTGGGCAGATTTTACCCAAATTTGGCAGGAAGCATCCTTAGAGGAAGGGGATTCAAGATTGTACAAATGAAAGACCTGACCCCCAGGAGACATGTTGGCATGGCCAAGAGGGTAAATTTGACAGTATACCTTTAAACAACAAACTGACTATTTGTCAGATTTCAACCAGGGAAAAAGATTCAAGATTGTACAAATGAAGAATCTGACCCCAAGGGGACAGGTGGGCGACGCCAAAAGGGGGATATTTGACAGTATTCCTTTTAAGTCTTCTCTGAGAGTGTTGGGCAAATTGCAACCAATTTTTACAGGAAGCATTCATAGGGGAAGGGAATTCAAGATTGTACAAATAAAGAATCTGACCCTAAGGGTTGGCAGGCCAAAAGGGGTAAATTTGACAGTATGTCTTTAAATGACTTCTCCTCTGAAACTACTGGGCAGATTTAACCAGATGGACGTTAAGGCCCTATGGGCCTCTTGTTTATAGTTGATATACATGTACATGATCCATAAGCCAAAGTTTACAAAGTTTGCGAACAAAAATTAAATGTGTGCGCTAAAGAAACACTAGGGATCGCTTCAGTCGACATACGGTATTTCTTAACACATTTTCGACTTCTTCTCAAGAACCCCTGGGCCAATTTTCAACCAAATTTAGTAGAACGTATCCCCATAGGTAGCTGCTTCAAGGTTGCAAATAGAAAGGGCCAGCTCACATAGGGGCCAATAAGGGGGTAAAAAGGGGTAAAATCATGTACATTTGGGAGAAAATTGACATGAATTACTCGGGGGATTTTTAAGGCCCCGTTGGCCTCTTGTTTGTTTGTGTTTGTATTTTCAAGCCCTCCTTTCTGTTTCTACTCTTCCCCTTTCTTAAAGTTACATGTACACATACCCAATAATGTATTGCCTAATATATGCATATCAGTAAATAAGAGTGGAGAGAATGAAAACTATTTTGTAAACTATGTACGAATAATATGTAAAAAGCTTGAAAATATATAATGTAAAGTTTAATATATTTATAAAGTTATACAATGCATGCAACAAACTACAACAGTCATACTATACAACACAACAACGGAATACGGCTATATTAGTAGTAACATATAAAGATGGTTCTAATTTGAATAAAGTATTAAAAAAAGCTGACTTACAAAAATTAACGAACCACAAAAATATTGATTATAGAACAATAGAACAATTATGTTTAAAATCGGAATCAGCTATCCATGCTTAATGATTAATACTTTTAGTATTTGTTTTAAAACGCCTTAGGTGTGAAGTTATATGTACTACAAGAATACGCAAATAGAAAAAATATTGAATGGACATAAATACTGATTAAAGGTCAATCCTTTGTGTACAATGTGTATTGTACGATATTATTCGCAACTGAAATACCACAAGACGACAAATAACTTTATAAAGCTATACCATCATTACACAATACACGTCTATTGTTGTCGATCATTTTTAAATAACTTTAGACGTTATAATGCTTCTAAAGAATACGTAGAGATTCTGTGTCTCATACTTGATTTACCGTCGGGCATTGATTTCTGTTTGTAAAATGTACTCACGCACGCACCAGGCGTATAGTATGCGATATGGTGATTTCTGACTATAAGAAATGGCAATATAGCTTTATGTGAATAGAACACTCAAAATAACATCGATATTTCGAATCCGCCTATCAAAATGAACGTGTACTCATGTTAAATGATAGTATTTTATTCCAGGAAAATCATCAATTGAAATATTAGCATATACAATTATAAATCAAAATGAATAGAGGCTGGTACATGGACAGCTGACACTTACAGGTGAGACATGGACCGCAGTTTACTCGCCTATTAATGGATACTAGAAATGCTAAGTAAGGCTACCAGATGTGCCCATGATGACAGTGCAGGGAAAGTACTTATAACATTGGATCGATGTTACTTGTCACTTAGCATCCTCTGTCAGTATGAGTACTGACGCGCGGGAGGGACTTTCCGTCCCGTGCACAAACTGCGTTACGGAATTATTAAACTTTTCAAGCGATGCTCTCGATTTTAACCAGACAGGGGGATATCTTGATAATATAACCAACATTCTTTTGAGCAACAGAAAACGAACTGTGCCGGAACCACCTGCGTATCTTTTGGTTACGGCGACAATTCTGTATGTTCTGATTTTTGTGTTTGGACTCTTTGGAAATATAATTGTTGTAGCAGTTGTGATATATGGGAGGAATGTGAGAACTCCTGTTAATTTTTATCTGATAAATCTGTGCATAGCTGATTTATTGGTGATGATTGTGTGCATGCCGACGGTTCTTGTGGAACTTCATACCAAGGAAGTCTGGTACTTTGGCGAGGTCATGTGTAAGTTTTTAAAAAAAATACATTATCAATATTGTTATCTCTTTTCTGTTTATACGTGTAGCTACGTGTATTCAGTACGCACATACATGCAATTTATTTCACGTACTTGCGGAAACCAAGGGAACCAAACTATTGTAAGTTTTAAAAACCGGATGTTCGGTTGTGTGCAAACATCAATGTTGTAACGCTGTCAACTGTTTATGTGAAATAACAATACGTGGTTAAGCTTAACGCATACAACTCGCAGTTTTTAGGAAGAACGTACAGTATTTAAGATAATACCGTTTTTAATTACATTGTGTCCCGACTGTTATATACATACCACCAAACGTAAATAATATGTATATACTTTTATATTAATAATGACCGATGTACATGTACATAGACTAATTTCTACATATCGACATTACTTCACGTGTATATATTTCAAATGCACAATTTAATCTTGCTATCAACAATTTTAATTACATTCGTTACTGATGTTAACCTCTCAAGGGTTTTCCCGTAAATTTATCACCTGTTGTCGAAAGTGTACCTATGATTTGAAACATCACATTGTTTCACATTTAACTGCATAATGTAAAATGTCACAGTGACTAGGCCGAGATATGATACGTTATAGGAGAGATCAAGAGATCATATGTCAATGTTAATCAAATTCAATGCCCAAAAATGCATTTTCTTAATAGTAAAACTTTATGTATGCAATCTACGAAGGCTTTTCCTTTCGTGGATTTGTTAATCCCTTGGCGTGATGAAAATTAAGCTCAAGTAGATATGCGGCAACGCCGTAGCATAGGCTAATTATGGGTTACCTTTATACAACATGGTAACATAAATGATCTTCCTTACAGTCCCGCCCATGGAACGGCGTATCTTTTTGTGTTCATGATTATAAAAAAAAACAAAAAAACTCAAG
Source organism: Pododesmus macrochisma (assembly GCA_032359645.1). Taxonomy (NCBI): domain Eukaryota; kingdom Metazoa; phylum Mollusca; class Bivalvia; order Pectinida; family Anomiidae; genus Pododesmus; species Pododesmus macrochisma. The sequence goes on from JAUMGZ010220117.1 coordinate 8,809, forward strand.
CTTGAATTGAGCACGAATTCATGCTCAAACTCATGATCTGTGCTCAACTTTATTATTCCTGTTGTGTGCTCAGCCAAAAGCAAAAAAAAAAAAGAATAAAAAAAAAACCTTTTGGTCATTTATAGGCTTGATAATGCATACATATGTAATGTGCATTAATGTTTAACACGAGCCATGCTTGTGGATACAATCAAGATGTTCCATACGGATTTTCCTGTTATTAGTTCATTTTACGTAAGGCAACACGCTCCAATATGTCATATAAGTATAACGTTATAGATATTGCAAGATGAATTATCCGTATTTGCATTTCTTTGAGTTTAAAATGATATTGTTGAATGTAAATGCGTTATACATGTAACACCATTATAATATCTAAACAGTTCGTTATGTTGTCGTAAGTTGTATATCTACGTTGTTATCATCACTGGAGCCGGTTCTTGTAGGGAGGTACGCCTTTTTACCTTAATATCAATTATTTGAATTAATAAACGTATCACTTCCTATATTTATATACCAACAATCTAATATTTTTCCCGATTAATGCCATACAGCTAATATTTCAAAATTGCTGAAATGTGAAAGTATTTCATGTTATGAAGTCACAGATTAAGATATCATTGATATCGTGTTATAAATAAATAGAAGAGTAACTGTTTCAATTGTTATATAGTTTTCTTGAATACCAAATTTATTTCACAAGTGTGTTCGAAATCTGATATTTTCACTCGTGCGTATCACGATTCAAAATATCAAAGGATTCTGCTCCACAATTTAAATAAATTTCATTTTTCACGAAAGCAACATTGAATATTCGGTTTATTACGTTCTCTGCATTTCAAATTTATCACATCGTGAATCAGCTGTCATATTGAAAGCCATTTTACCTCCTGCGCTTATAAATCCGCACAGAAAATAGTTCTAAAAGAATTGATAAGAAAGAACTTTTAAAAAACACACCAAACATTTTTAACAATGTTTATGTTTTTAATATTACATAATTGATACCAGTTTCAGACAGTGATTTTAAAATCTTGGTTCGAAAATGTGATAGATGCTGATGAATATCGCTAGTGAAAATAACTGTTGACTTAACTAGTGAAATTAACAGTTATTGTCACTTTTGACGGATAACAAATTTATCTCAGGGATATCTCTGTAAAATAATTTTTTTATTTGTTCAAATGTAATAAATAATATTATTTTCTTAAATAAAAATGAAAACTAACTAAATACTGTATTTATTATTAAAGCGGCATTTGCGTTTATGAACTATGCTTGTACTCGATAACCTATGAACAAAATCTTTGTTGGTTCGTTTCAGGTAGTGCCATCACAGTAGGATAGTGTCGATAGTGTTTACTTATATATGTCTTATATTGCTTTTAGAATTATAATGAAATATGCTTGATCACTTATTAATTATTAAAACGGCACTAAATTCAAGGAAATATTAATGAAATCGATAACCTATACATAAACCTATCATTTTTTTATCCGTTTCAGGCATGCCTGAAACTGTACATTGTAACAAAATAAATGCATACATGTACATGTAATATATACATCCGACTTTCTACATTCAATACACTTTAAACTATGCATGATATTAAAGTTAACAATTTTTTTTTTAAATTATGGTTTCGAATCTATAGTGTGAAGGTTTATAGCGGGTAACACGACAGACCACTATTACTTTGTTCATCGTGGACCTGTTGTCTATCCTGGGAAATTAAGCCTCACCAAAGCTATGCTTTTACGAACAGTCTTGCGTTCACTTGCCTATTTTTCTATTGATTAAAACTGTTTGTTATATTTTTCAACTTCTTGCTTAACCATATAATTACTTTTACATAAAGATACATGCAATTGAAAACAAATTGTTTACACGTTGGCCTGCTCGGTTAATAGGAAAATACTTTAGCGTTACTTATTGGTTTTATATAATAAGCTTGCCACACCAGCGAGGTAGATCAGTCGATAGAGCGTTTGCTTCGTGTTGGTAGACTGCTTTTATAATCCCAGATACGGGACCGAATCTCGGGCGCGTCAAAACTTAAGATGTTAAAATTTGGCAGACTTCTCGCTACCTGTTATACGCTCAGTATTTCTGGTGGGGATGAGGACTTGTTGGCTCTGTGTCAGTATCATATCAATATTTTTGCGACGTGATGTTTCAGTGAGGCAGCACTATTAAGTCGCCATAAGTGTGCTCTGTCACACGCGACACCGTCTCCATATGACCTAAACATGAGTTAAAGGGACGCTACACCCAAGAAAACAAACAAACAAACAACAAATTTAACAAGGATTAAATTCGTTATAGGTAAACAAAAAAACCTTACCCAAAAAAATGAGAGAGAGAGAGAGAGAGAGAGAGAGAGAGAGAGAGAGTACTGAACCGTTGCAATCATAAATGGACATGTTCAAATGTACAAGTAAAGAGAATTTATTAATACATATTGTAGTTTAAGGTTACACTCTCATTAAACTACGTTATTTATCTTCTATGAAGAAACATTGATTACAATGGTGAGTAAATGCTTTTCTCCTACGATCCATATAGGTTACGTCACTCTGAGAGGTGTGTTTTTTTAATTTATCCCACATGTTAGATAACACCTAGCACCGTTCCTATTGGCTGAAACCTGAATAGAAATGACGTCACAATGCCGTGACCTCTCACACGAATGATTTACGCCGTC
>JAUMGZ010220128.1:0-11512 GCA_032359645.1 Pododesmus macrochisma
GGGGGGGAGCGACAGGGGAGTCGATGAGACACGCATGAGATATGCGGCAACAAAGCTTGAAGAAAGGGGATATGACGATCAGATAGACAGATACATAGAACAACGGGAAATAGAATACAAAAAGGGAAAAGTTAACATCGGTACGTCATACGATTTTGAATACATAAATAATGATAGATGTCTTAAATACGTTACATGTAAGTGGGAAAGGTGTGTTGTAGAATATACATGTACATATACACACAACTTTACACAGGAAGTCACCACCGGTTGTTATTGTCATAAAGGTATTGTTAATTTACAAAGTGTAATGCACAGTGAATAGAAGTAATTCTTTAAATTGTTGCTTCCTGTTTAATTTGTTCATGTTTCATGTTAGATTGTTTTAACTACATATTCGAAATGAACGCACTCATTTTCTTTTTAATGTTTATAGAATTTCAAAAAAATGTGATATCGATATTGGAAATTCTCGCCAATTTAATCCGTGATTATTATTGGTACAGGGTAAATTATTAAAAAGAGGTTCTCACACGAGATAAGATAACTTGTGGTAATAACACACTCTTTTCCTATTTTACGAGGATCTTTCGAGTGCCTCGATGACCGGTAATTAACTCTTTGCTGCTGTCGGTGTAATGTAGGTTCACCAACGTCAGACAAGTAAGCTACAAGCTCATCAGTATATACAAAGTACACACAAGATAAATAGATGAACAAAGTACATAATTAAGCATAAATAATAAGTTGACAGAACAAACATACACATGAAGATTAAAGGACACATATGACACAAGACTATGTCAAGCCGTTTTCCTTTTTTTTATTCACCAACAGAAGAGTCTTTTAAAATATCTTATATAATTGATCGGCACATTGCTACCGCTAAAACATTGAGAAGACGACTGCATGAAAAAGTCCGTTAGAATACTAGTTTTTGTGTAAATACAATCTAGTTTATTACTAATTTGAAAAGAATCCCCATAGAAACCCCAGTAACTACCGCCCTATCAATAAACTTCACAGTACAGTCGCCCCGTAACGTATTGCTGACCCATTTAAGCGCCCATGGAACAAGATATATGCGAGCTGTGTTTATATAGATTAGCAGTACAATAAAACAAGATATATAAACGAAATCAAATTAACCTAATATTTGGCTAACGAGGATAATTTAGATATAATCATTAGTTGGTTATTAGTATACTACTACGTTTATAACGCTGTCATATAACATGCTTCCAGTTATGGTCTATAAGGTATTTACTGTGCAGTTACATAATTTCTACATTGGCTTTAAATTTGTTTTGTTTTAAGTAATGGAGTTTTACGATCAAACAGAAAATAAAAACAAAATTCAAAACGTTTCGATTACACGCGAACTATTTGTATATAGGTAAATGAATCGACGTAGTAGTGTTGGGTTTTGTCTTCGTGTTGACTGCACAAACCTAAGTGCTTCCTATTGATAAGCTTGCATTTCCTATAAGTTTGGTGATGTTTGTTTGTTTGTTTGGGGGGGGGGGGGGTCAGCGTCCCTCCAACTCGTACTCATGGTTCGAGGCTGTGTTTGCTTGATGTAGTGCTCATTGATGGCGACTTAACATTGTTGTATCACTGAAATATCACGCCGCAGATACATTGGCATGATAATTCACTTGGTCACCTTGTCCTGACACCGAACCAACCAGTCACTGAGCAGTTAGGGAGCGAACAGATTGCCTCAGTCATTTTTATGACCTAGGTTTTGACGCGGCCGGGATTCGATACCCCGCCTACCAGATCACGACGCGGATGCTCTCTCTACCTCTTAGCAACTGCGCCTGTTTGGTAGACTTACTACATGTATATTATTTATTAAATAGTTCACAACTGTCCTCTCACTTTATCACAAGACGCGAGTAAAAGAGAATTTAATATTTAGAAAACAATAAGTAAATCACTTTCGTTAAGGTCATGAAAAAGTTTATATAGATCAATTTTCGTTTTACAGTCTTCTTTTGGTATCACTTATTAATGTAAGCATTGAAACATGTGATATTGCATATGTACGATTTCTATTTAACTGCCATCATTACAAGTCAGTAAAGTAAATTAATGTTTTAAGACGTTTTCATCTGTCTATATTTTCAACAAATTCGTCAAATTAAATTGAAGACGCTTGAGTAATCCCCAGAGGCTGTTAAACCTAATTTTACCTCAACAGGTTACATTTAAAAGAACATCTGTCTAGATAATATAATACCATAGGTTTATTTTAAACATATTTTATTGTCAGATTATAAAGGGGGTTGAAAAGAAGGTATCCAACTTAAAACTGTTCACTCCAATATAGCAGAGTAATATAACACACGAAACCTGAAGAAAATACAACTTTAACATACTACAGTTAACGAAAACAACAATTAACTAAACAACTTTTTCTAAATGTAGCACATATGATTTGTCCGAGTATAAACTGCAACAGAATACTATCTCACCATACAACTGACGGATTTGCTCAAATATTAGGGAAATCCCTCCTTGTTTACCCACACATCAATATAAACATCATAATAACGTGTGTGTGAATCTAAATTATATAACAATCTTACCTTTTGTTCTTAGAAAATGAGTATTGAACGTATTCCGTTCTCTATGAATTACGCAGTGATTCGCAACACTCCAGACGCAGCTTTAACACACTACGTACCAAATTAACATCATATATAAGTAGTACTTCAGATGAACAGACGATAGCATTTTAAACAACTCTCGGAGGCGGATTTCCTGAATAATATTAAAGTATTTCCAGTATGACATGTGTCTAATCATCTACTTCACATTTTTAATATACAATTACGTATATGCATGTGTTGACGATTTATGTCGGGACGACACATCTTAAGGAGGGAGGTGTGAAGAGAAGTTGGAGAGAGAGAAGGTGCGACAGGAGGTGTACTTAGAATGGAAGTTTATAGTGAAAGGACATACTGTACAAAGATGTAGATTGGAGAGTGAATATATTAACATGTAAATTATAAATATGTATATATATATAAGAACTGTCTTGTAAAATGTGTACAGTTGGAGTGCTCAAGACAGGTGCCGACGAAGTAGATCTGCAGATCCAATTAGTGACTCGATATGACTATGATTATATTCTTTTATGTATTGTTTGTGTTCAGCGTTTCAGAAAGAGAAGAATAAACAAGAAACATGATGTTGAGAGTCAACTATAACGTTGTTTATGTAACAGACTTCTGATATCCCGTATGTGCCCCATTTAATACACCGTATGTGTTTTATAAATATGAGCAGAGTAGCAGACGACTTTTCTTTTAAACAACGGCGTTAGTTTAAGCAACAATGTATTTGAATATTACATATAAAGTAGTACATACATAATACAAATTTACATGGATTGGGATACATAAACAAGTTAAAAACTTATATTAATACGTCTCCCTTAATAATGGCAAGCCAAGCAGTAGACATCATTTATAATACAAGTATTAGTGTTACGATTTGCGTTAGTTTGTTCGTTTTAATCATGAAATGGAAATTGCAGTTTTGAAATGATTTATTTCATTGTACTTTTATTATTATCTAGAGACTGTTAAATTTAATTATTTATTAAATCAATTTCACCTGAATAATAATCATCACTGTCTAAATTTGTTTTCCGCGTTTGTTTTATTTGGGTTTAGCGTCCATTTAACTCGTGTTTAGGTCATATCGAGACTGTGCCTGCTTGTGACAGTGCGAACTGATGGTGACTTCATAGTGTTGTCTCACTGAAATATCAAGCCCAGATACATTGGCATGAAACGTATCTTGTTCACATAATGCTGACACAGAACCAAGCAGTCCTTCTCCTACCCAGAAATGCGGAGCGCTAAGCAGGGATCGAGAAATTTGCTCAATTTTACCGTACTTGATTTGACGCTGCAGGGGGTCGAATCCGCCAACTACCACCCACGAAGCAAACGCTCTTACCGCTCAGCTACAGCTCCGCTTTGAAACCGACAAGAAAAGGGTTGATAATAAAGAACAATTCATAACCCCAGTCGACATATAAATATATTAGTGGTAGTTATATACAGTGGAGAGAGGATGATAACCACACACAAGTGTCGTGCATAATACACACAAATAGGTCTTACTAAGTGATGACACTATGTATGCTAAGCCCTCAAGTACCGGTTATACCATTTCTTTCTTCTTTGTCAGATACAATGTTAACTCAATTTGGCACATACAGACGCACGCACACACGTATGCTCGCGCATTAGTGTCTCATTAGCGCAAAACATTTTTTTCTGCCGCACACATATATTTGCTGATTTGCCGGGAATTTTGTCATAGAAAAAAGAAAAATGCGGCCCTGATTAATTGATTCGGCTTTAAATAAATTCTGTAGACAGTGCAAATTTAAACATAATTGATAGTCTTGATCTGTGTGTATTTTCATGAGATGTATAACATCTCTGTTAATCGTGGGTGGAGTACGTTCGACTTCCTCCTCCCAGGTTAATCCCATATCTATCATAATCACTGTTTGAGTAACATTACTCTTAGGTCAATGTCATTTAGATTTGTCATGTATAACAGTTATGTGACATCCAAACTTTATAAATGCATTAACTTGTCCTACAAACTATTGTAAACTGTATAACAGTTGTAAACAAACTTAAGGCTTAAGACCCAAATACTATATAATCTGGCCCCGTTCTTACAAAGCTTCCTTAACGTTGAGGATTCCTCAAGTTTGAGGAAAATCCTAGACTTGAGGAAATCCTCAAAGTTAAGGAAGCTTTGTGAGAACGGGGCCATGAGATCAACATAGGAAAGACGGCTTGGTGTTCTCACATACACCAATTTCTCCCATATTTGTATGTGTTAGATCGAGTTATCCATGCAGAACACTCTGTCTTGCATCACGTGGTTTTGCTGTCTTACATCACGTGATGAAACAGACAATCAAATGACGACACTTTTTTGTGAATGCAGCATAATCATGGCGTATATTTCTAACTGAATTTCTAAAATTTCAATCGCTTCATACATAAAAAAAGTAATGAACCCAACGAAAAAGCCTTTCATTTAATAGTTTATACCAGAGACAAGATATTATTGTGTATCATATCACTGTTTATACTTTAAACACAATAACTTCCGCTATTTTTCAGTGCCGTCCTCAGAATTTTCGTAGCGTGAAGCTTTTAAGATGTAATAATTCGCCGCCATTTTCTGACTTCTTTAAAACAACGCAAAAACACAGATTATAAGGGAGAAAAATAATCTTTCATACACGTTTGTGGAAGATAGGGATATTCCAACCTCGGCGGTTACAAAATGGAGTAAATCCCTTGACCAATGTGTAACTCCCTCGGTTGGAATATCCCTATCTTCCACTCACGTATATGAAATATTCTTTTAATCTCAATAACAACAGTTTACGATCAAGACTAGCTGTACGTATATGTAGGTCACATTCTGGCATGAAAGTAAAACATGGTTCGTAATTATCTGTTCAGTTGTTCATGTCCACAACTGTATTAATTTTAATGTGGCGTCGACCATTACATATTTAAACATGTGTACGAGTACAGTCTAATATAAAAAAGCCAAAAAATCTTGAAGGAAAGCTCGAAATCTTGAAATAAATAAACTAGTCAATTAAAGATCCAATGAGATACTGTGACATATTTTAATATTTGTGGTAAAATACTTGTTGGTGCCGTTTAATATTTCAAAATCTATGGATACTGAAACTATGTTCACGTCTAGCGTATCATATATTAGAAATCTTACAATGCAATGTTGTTAAGACATTTGACTGGATTAGCCATAATGTTTTGTTTCTGTGGGTTAATACCCCGTCCTCTTTGAATTAGGAAATTTAAAAAATAAGTTTGACTCTTTCTACTTCAGAATAGGCTATGTCACGATACATTTTAAAATTATGTTCATAAATTTATAATTATACTGACTTAACATTTGCCCCAGTAAAGGTTGTTATAACGATATGACAGGACTACATTTTATGCTACCCTTAGATAAGCACAAACACATAATTAAATGTACAATGTAATAGTCATTTCGGTTGGTTGTCGTTATATATCTTATGCCATGGTAAATCTACTATTTTGACCTCCGTGCTAACACATGTATTGTATTAAGCATACAGTTATTTATGAATATTAAAATGGAGTGAAACGTTAATTGTTTATTATGAATATAAACTACTAACTTTATATACTGGCTTAATCCAAATCGTAGTTAACTTTGTTTTATATATAACACATAAGTCACTATTTTTACTTACATTTATAAGATAAATTCATCCCATAGTAAAGGAATGTATAACGTAGCACGTGTTATACTTTAAACTAAACTTCCGTATCTGTAAACTTCATACATTATTTCATTGATTCTGTCATGAATGGCCTCGGGCGCTATAATACATACCTTCGGCCTCATACACCGGTAACGTGGAACACATCAGTCATAATTTCACCTCATATTATCGTTGTATGCGTTGATCAAAAACCTACCACAAATAACGTATTACATGTTTTTATACTTTTGCACCGTTATCGATCACTATGCAAATCATACATTAATTAAGTTGACGGAGAATAATCTTGTGACGTATGTTAATTGGGCGGTGAACGTTTACGTTTTTGTGGTAACGAGCCAATCGACGACGTTGTCATCTAAACCTAAATACACCTAGCATGACGTATACACACATCTGTCGTGGTACGATGGATGTATAATAACACATTTAAATCAACATTTTTAGGGTTTCCAAAATTAACACGGAAAGAGAAACATCAGATAATTCAAAGACTATTAGAACTAACATGTACGTATTAATCAAATCTTCAATGTATGGAGTACCAGAACTGTGTCATATATAGTTATCTTTTCGTTGTGATGTAAGCGGCACTTTGTTAAATAGCATGTGGTGCTTTGTGATGTCAATTAAAATACTTACATTCTGGTGTCTCATTGTTTGATACAGTTAGTGTTTGTTTGTCAATGTCTCTCGTTCTGTTGATTCCACACATAATGTTTTTTTCGTCTTATGTGGGGTACTTTTTTATTTACATTGGTTGTGCTTTTGGCAATATATAGAGTGTATGGGGTGCCTTTATCAATGTATGGTGGTATTACGTCAATGTATGGGGGTACTACATCAATGTATAGTGGTGTTACATCAATGTATGGCGGTGTTACATCAATGTATGGGGGTGTTACATCAATGAATGGGGGTGTTACATCAATGTATGGGGGTGCTACATCAATGTATGGTGGTGTTACATCAATGTATGGGGGTGTTACATCAATGTATGGCGGTGCTACATCAATGTATGGGGGTGTTACATCAATGTATGGGGGTGTTACATCAATGTATGGTGGTGCTACATCAATGTATGGCGGTGTTACATCAATGTATGGCGGTGTTACATCAATGTATGGCGGTGCTACATCAATGTATGGCGGTGTTACATCAATGTATGGGAGTGTTACATCAATGTATTGGGTGCCTTTATCAGTATTATGTGGTTGTTTATGAATATAATGTGGTGCTTTCTTCAACATATACAGTGCTTCCTCAATATATGGGATGCCTTCATCAATGGTATGTAGTGCTGTCGTCAATTTTATGTGATTCTTTTATCAATAGTATGTGGTGTCGCCATCAATAGTATGGTGAACCTTCCTGAAAAGTTGTTATCCCAGTTATTAATTGGAAGGATTATTTCAAAATTGACCGTTATCAGCATTTTGATTTAAACATAACAATCTTGAACAAATTACATAGATGTAATCTTGGCCTTTTTTGTATTCATGTATTTGCATTATCGATGTTGTCTGCATGTTTATACACAATTGTCATGGACACTAGATTGACATGTTCAGCACCTATTTATTGATTGCTGTTTAAAAAAGTTTGTTCTTTTTTTTTAAATTTAGAAATAACGTGCCTTAAGTTTGTTGATTATGTTGGATTCTAAATGTTATTTATTATGAGCCGGCGAATATATTTGTAATTAAAATGATTTTACCCCAAATTATAGCACTTTTGCTTTGTTAAATAATGTATCATAAATACTGTTATTTATTCAATGTGTCTGAATTGAAGAAATTGATTATTTACAATATCAATTAACAAAGAGTTTAAAACGAGGGTCGCAAATAGTACTCCGTGGGATTTTCTAAAAAGGTTCGGAAACGTTATCCGGAATAGAGCAGTTATTTTTATTTTTTTGATGATAGGTCATATTGATAAAATATATATATAAATTTTGACTGTAATATGCAAATTTGATTACCATTTTTTTTCTTACTGCTGTTTTCGAGAAACTTATGCAGTACATTTATGCATTTCCGTAGTTATGTGTTAACAAGCATTTTGAGCATAAAAGATAACCTTAGCCATTGAGAACCAAATATTGTGGTTTGATTTTGACTGAATAGAGTAACTTTGACACATTAATAAACTTACAATGAACAGACCCTACTTTGAGGTAGGTCAGGTTTACATTTTGTAGTCAAATAACCTTACTGTGCGCCTCTCAATAAAAGTTTAAATGGACATTTCAAAAGCATTAGGGCAATATTGACGGTCAAAACTGGGTCATCGAAGGGTATTTAATTTGTGAATATATTATGTAACTCGAGTTAGTTGTTAAACAAACCTAGTAATAACAATATAAAATCACATGAATTGCAGGCAAATCTTGTGATTTTTCTTCTTCAATAAGTCAATTTTAACAACTGTTACAGTAATTCATTAAAAGTTCTGTGCAAAGAAAAGTCGCGTCAAATACAGGTACATGTTGTTCTGAATGTAAGTGAATATGTAGAATATGCCACTACAATATGTTACCTGACTAAGTGTACAGTTATGTTATGTATTCGGCGTTGCTTAATTACTACCTTTTTCGGGGTTGGTATAGCCTTATTAACCCCACTGACCTATTTTAACATCATATCTATTGAATCACAGCAAGTCTGAAGTTTTTCAGATACCAAATTTTGACATGAAACTCGTAAATTCTATGTGTTTAATGTTCTTCAGGTTTCATTGATTGGATACCTTCCATTTTCGTAGCCTGGTTCCAGTCTTTAACCAAATTACAGTGCCGTGTGCAGCATCATGGTAAGAAGGGACCAGGCTATATGTTTCGAGTAGAGAAGAAAGGGAGAGAACCAGTCTACAGTTCTCAAGGGCGTTCAAAATATGCAGGGCAACGTACGCTGGATGTTATTGCCATATCACGGCAATTATCGAGCCATTAAAACTTCTTCAGAAAGATGCTTTCACTGAACTACCAAGTAAATGCCGCACAAAGCGTATTCAGCCCTGCCATCAATCTTCGTAGATTACATCAAGTTGCAGATGAGCTTTAGTTAAATTAAAACGCGTACAACAGATTGAATTTGCAAGTCTTAAATACACAATTCCAGGAATGATTTATCTAAATGCGTTTTGTGTTTTTCTCGCTAATTTCTGTTCCAAGAATAAAATGTGTAGTTAAAAGGAAAAGCGTGACAACAATAAGTGTGCTTTATAAATTCAGTCTCATGAAGATGTATTACATCTTTTTTTCCCACAATCCCATTTTGATTTGTTTTTATGTTTCAATATGTGAAACTTAATTGCATTAGAAGCCATGATGACAATTTTGCAGTTTAGACTCATTCTGTTTGAAATGTTTTGTATGTGTGTGGCTGGTAAGTGTTTATATAGAATCCTGTTGCCTCTGACACGCCCTTTTACCAGTAGTTTTAACAACCTCCCTGGGGATTATGTTTGGGTGGTTTAAAGTCCTGTGTTTACTTACCATCTGCTTGATTATTTTTCCTGCCACACTTTCCCTCCCTGCCCTATCGTTATCAATTCCCCCTTTGTTTTTTTGTTTAAGTTTCGTTGTTCGATAAAGCGTATTTGAACTTCAACATTTATCTGAACGGTTTACCTATACATTAAATCAAATGTAACAACTAATGCACGAATTCCAATATCATTAAGAAAAAAAAAGAATAAGTGCTTGAAAGGTTGACAAAAATTGTGAAAGCAAATAAATTGTAAAGTGTCGTCATGGTGAGCGCGTAGGATTCTGAAAGAAAAATCAATGTGATAGATTCATAGCAAGAGCAAAGCTTCTGGGTATAATGTTTGTGGCACTGTAATTGCGTTAAAAAATAAAATCTTTTCAACATGGTTTCAACACTACAAGGTTTATCGTAACAACATGATTTGTTAACGAATAATTTATAAATTATATACAAATCATTTACTGTGTAACAATACAACGTATTTATGACTGAACAATCGCTTAAGATAACAACATTACATATAAAAAGCTGTCTTTATCAATGATATAAGATAGTGAAATAACTCGTTAAGAATTAGACAACTAAACTGAAGCACATTTGACAAACATACGGATAGTCAAGGAGGCTACAATATTCCTCTACTTGCGACGATTATCACACACACACACACACACACACGCACGCACGCACGCACGCACGCACGCACGCACAATTAAATTGTGCTTTAAAATTAATACCATCATTCGCCGATGATTATATTTGGTCACCGCGCAAATTTACAATCATTCATTATGCACGTGGAACCAGGTACAATCTTATACATTTTACTAAATCAAATTTAATTCTAAAACGGCTTTTAAAATTTCTAAATATCAGTAAGAAAATGAGTAGACATTTTGATCACAGTATCACCCGAGGACAAGCACCTGAATCAGAGTGACGCAATGTGATAACAGATTTCTACCACCACAGACCAGAGTATTGCAAAGATTTGTTACATTGGTTAATGCGATCACAGTCTTTCAACATAACCCGAAATACAGGTCCAAAACAACATTTAACAAGGAATATGTTTGTGAAAATCGAATGACCATATGTTGCGTGTTGTTTTTAAGAGAAGCAGATTTGGTTGATGATTTTGTATTAACGTATTTTTTACCCTTTTCGCCGCTCATACATTCGTGAACACAAAACAGACCTACCAGTAATAAGGATACTGTAAAAATAACACATTAAGCTCATACATTTTAAAAATATAAAACAATAAAAGTAGATTTGTAAACTTTTAAAATATTTGATACACGCTTTAATTTGATATATTGCCGCGCGTGTCATTAAGTCCAATTTTGACCAAAAAACTCATTAGAATACAAAACGGTCCCATTGGGTGTCAGGATACTGTATAAATGTTAAGTCCACACAGCAAGTAAAGACTACCATTGGGTGTCAGGATAGTGTATAAATGTTAAGTCCACACAGCTAGTATAGACTACCATTGGGTGTCAGGATAGTGTATAAATGTTAAGTCCACACAGCTAGTATAGACTACCATTGGGTGTCAGGATAGTGTATAAATGTTAAGTCCACACAGCTAGTATAGACTACCATTGGGTGTCAGGATAGTGTATAAATGTTAAGTCCACACAGCTAGTATAGACTACCATTGGGTGTCAGG